>JAOEHX010013403.1:0-18351 GCA_025448015.1 Bolborhynchus lineola
AGGCCTGAGCTGTATTCCCTGAAAATCATTGCAGAATTCTCAATAAATTAAGTAACAAGGCATTAGGTCCTGCAGGAACGAACTCCTTCAAAGACTGTACTCCCAACTTGTGCTAGTAAAGTCAACCAGGGACTAATGTTTTCAAAGATGTGTTTTCAGCTTTGTGAGCTCCAAAAACCTTTGAGGGATACTTTGGCAAGTGCCAGTACTGGACAGAGGGTGCAATTTAGGCTATGTATACAGTAGGAGCACTTTACTGCTGAAGGAATACTAAATAGCAAAGTGCTTCTAGCTGAGCAGCAGCCATACCAGCAACTCTGAGCAGTGTGCTGTTGGGATAGTAAGCCCTGCCCATGCACACATGTGTGCATGTGTATACAACTGAAATAATCAGTAAGAATTAAAATAAAGAAATTAAAAACTGCCAAGTCAGCTTTGCTGGCATTACTGCATCTATCTGAGTAGCTTGTGGTCATGCAAAGGTTTTACACCACTGGCTGATGGTACTCCAGTGCACAGCAGCTTCACAGCAGGCAAAGGAAGAAGTGCCTGGAGGAAAGCTAGGTTATAGATGGAGGGGAACACGTTAAGGAATTAAGTGAGATAGCAGAGATTGAGCAGCTCTTTGCTGGGAATTGAGGTGTAATAGTATCTTCACTGATTCCAGCTTTAATAATAAATCAGTAGTGACTGTACTGGACAAAAATCTAAGAGCTTTTATCATCCATGGGATTGTACGGCATCCGTTTCTGTTCTCTCATTAGGTACTATTTTCATTACAAGCTTTTGCAAGTAGCATTTCAGAGAAGGGAAGTAAGGCAAACTTATCAAGAGCTTTCATCTCTTTTAAGACATAGGGGACAAAATGTACAAACTAGTACCACATGACAATGCCATTGCTTTTAAATGCAGATTTGGATGAATTAGTTTCAATGGTATCTGCAGAAAAAAATTATCACCCTTCTCTTTTCCTCTTTTAAACATAAAAGTTAGCAGCAGTATTTGAAATAACTAAGAAATTAAAAAAAAAAAAAAACCAACCAACCAGACCAACCAAACCAAAGCAAACCAACAACTCAACTCAGTAGCTTTCATTTTTTGGCAGTTTGTTTATTCTGCCTATTTAGGCTATAGATTGGATTGTCTCCTAATGTGTGTACAAATCTCATAAATCACATTTGAGAACTGCTGTTAAATTCTACACATACTTCTTTCTGATCACCTTCTTATTTTATCTCTCATCTCTTTATGACATATAGCTATTTCTTTTTTTCTTCTCTCTTGTACTTATATTTATTCCCCAAATGATGCAGTCTTTTAACAGTGGGCAGTTGAAAATTACTTACTTTTTTGATATTGTAATAATGACTGCATGCCATTTTGGTTTTGGTTTGGAACAAAGTCCTCATCTTGTTTAAATGCGACACCTGGAATGAACTTGTCTTCGGAGGACTAAACCATGACAGATCATTCAGAGGAAGGGGAGAGATATGTTTTCCTCCACCTGCAGTCATCAGTATGTTGTAGCCATACAACACTGGCATGACATTCATAATGTAGAGCTAACTGTTACAGAAGAGAAGACAAACCTACTTATTTTTCATTTGAAATTGCAAAATTATTAACACGACATTGTTGAAGAGTTTTCCTGGATAGTTTCCCCTTGGCTGCCTCAGGCTAAAAATGACTGCAGAAGTGTAGTATTTTATGAATCTTCCTGACTGTGAAATCTTGTAATTCTCCTTGGGAGGATCTGTGACTCAGATAAAATGCAGAAATCTGAACAGACATGATGGAAAACCATGTGCAGTAATGTAACTTTGAGAAACTTCTTTCCCATCAGTTCCTGTGCATCAATTACACTGGTGAATATTTCCGAGAGATCAGTAACTCAGGCCTCCACAATTTTAAAGAAAAACCCTACGTGATCTGGAGCAGATTTTTTCCCAAGTGACTCAATTAATTGCTTCCATGTGACAATTAGCAACATTAGAAGCTTGTGAAATTCAACAGACAGGGAACCAGTCACTTGTGCAGACAGGCAATGTGACATATATAGATAACCCCATCAACTTATAATGAGAACTGTAATCTGTATAAAGTTTTTTACTTGTTAAATATTTTTAAATGGATCTCAACCTATATATAGCCAGACAGTTACCCATGCAGTAGACTACAGCCTGTTTTTCTTAATCAAGTAAAACTACAATGAGAATTTTGCTCAATTAGGAACCAAAGAATTTGGCTGCATTTTATTTAATTCTTGGCAGTATGAAAACTGGTCTTTCCAACAGTAAGTGCCAGTGCAAAATATTTTGGCATGGAACAAATGTCAATTTAGAACTATGAAATTCCCATTTTCAGACAGTAAAATTAGAATCACTCTGGTTTGTATTAGCTTAAAAAATACTCAACCTCTGGCTTACAATTGCGTAGCTAAGTAAACAGGTATCCACCACTGGCCCAGATTCTGTTCTCAGTTATTGTAGCATTTTGACCATAGTGGTGGTAATTCCTGTTTATAAGCAGAATAACCAGTATCACTGAGTCCTAACTTTTCCACATCCTCAGTTTATTGATATTGATACTCTTCTGCTATGGAAATTGTCACAGTGGTTAAATGTATCTGGTTTAAGAGTGGACAGCAGTGATTGTTATTGAATCCACTGTACTGCATCACATCTTGCTACTGATGATGTTTAATGGGGTGTCACAAATGAACAGCTTTACTTGCCTAGCCCCTCTGAGCTAAAAGGAAAATTTCCAAAGATGGAAGAGTTGCAGGATAAGTGGGAGTGCTGCTTTCCTTTAATTTTTTTTTTTTTTTTTTTTTTTAAGGAAACATTTTTCTTATCATTCTTTTAATCTATTCAAAACTATCCCAAATTCCTCCTGGAAATTGGGCTGGAAATGTCATGAGAACAGTCACTGTTTCATATATCTGATATCTTTTTCTTTTTTGACTGGTGCCAAAGACCCCATTTAATTAAATGCAAACAAACTTTGGATGTTTCTGTTGATGTACAGAGGCAGTAGGAGGATATGGTAAGAACCTGTAAATTAAACCTATCTATTAAATGAAAAATACATACTTATGTTCAGACTTGACTATTGTTTCATAAAGAACTCCCAACAAAACATACATGTGGATCCCATTTCCTGCAGGAGTTTGCTTTAAACACTCATGAAATCAACATATCATACTTCAAAGATTTTTTAGTTTAGCTAGAAGTAGGGTTGTGAATGTTCTATTCATATCCTTCACTATGGCTTAGCTGATACTACCAGCCAACCCACTTCATACCTGTGGAAAAGACTACTTCTCTTTGGCCTGCTAAGGAGCTCTGCAAGCCAACTGTCAGTACTGCAATCAGGTCTATAAATCCTCTAGATTATTTGCGCGCTGGAGTTTCTCTTGCCATTGTGATTAAGAAATAATTGAGTTGCAGAATTCCACCAGTACATATGAAGTTAATTGAATTTTATTCTCTAACAAAAGCATTATTTTGTAAATGGAAAAAAAAGGCATAAATGTAAGCAGATACATATGTTTTTTATATTTGAACCCATTTAATTATATCATTAGTGTTGCCAAACAGCATGACATGGACAAGTTAGATGTTAGCCTTTTTTATAATTTAACCAAAGTGATCATATATATAGGGTGCTGGCTACACACATTATTATGTTTGATCTTTGTCCAACCACAGAAAATTGATGCAAAAAAAAAAACAAACCCAACAACATGTGAGGACCCAGGGCTTCCAAATATTTTAAACTCATTACAAAGGCACTAAGCTTACTCATTGTTCAGTCTTGTTCACTGTAGGTGATGATGCCTCACTGACTAAAAGTAATAGTCCTAAATTGAATTGTTTTGCAGAGAAATGCAGTGATGCCATCTTTTTTTCTTGTAATTACAGTATAGATGATTCTCAAGAAAAACACAATTTGAAGGTTAACACATTTTAAAATGCATATCTCTGGCCTTGCTCAGCTGTGTGCTGCCAAAGCATGCGTATTAGAAATGAGCTGAGGTGGCAGTATCCAGATCCAGAAAAGCCAAATTTTTTTACTGTAAATATAACACAAACTCCCAGCAGTTGCTATCTCTAAATCTGGGGCTGAAGCTCTGAATCACAATGGTGAAACAGTCGCCTACTGAATGTTCACTATTCTCATAACATACACTTTCTTTTCTATAGTGCAGGCAGGGAGGGGATTAGAAAATGATAATTCTGAAATACTGTTCTTACCTCCTCCAAGGACGTGCTGCCCCTGGAGAACTAAGGAATTTCTGACTTTTACTTTTTCCCAATGAATTCCTGTAGATATGCTAGCATCTCTGAAAAAGACTAAAGGCACATTATAAACTGTCTGGTATCACTGAGTTAAATAATGGATTGGCCCATGGCTCTGAGAAAAACTCCTATGTTGGACTTGAATCCTGCCTGCTTACTCACATCTCAAGACTATTTTAGGGCGTGGAAGAATTCTGGTTCAGAGTCCTGATCTGGTATGTCTGGACACCATCACTCAAGCAGCAGGCTCAGGTTTTAATAGAACTAGAGATTTTTAAGCATGTGTGTAATGTTCAAAACTATCTCTGTGACCTTGAGCAAGTTACTTACAGCACCACTTCTTTCCATTGCTATGGACAACAGGCTTGATCCATCAGCCCTGCTCCTTGTTCGCACATGTAGAAATTATTTGCTATCACTCCCCAGCTCCTACTTTTTAGTGTGTTCTAACCACTGCTCCTAAGTTTCTTCCACCTTGAGCATTACAGTTCATATTGGAGAAGGAAAGTAGCAATGAACAGTAGCAAACCAATAGGCAGTAGAGTTTCGTGTAGTATCTTGAGGTCTCTGAGCTCAAACATTCCACTTAGCACACCTCTGGAGTTCAGGACTTCAGATGGGGTCTACAGTGCAGGAATAGAAATAACCTGTGGTGAGCATCAAGATGGTGCAGTCTCACTGGCTAGTGGTACCCATGCTGCCTGGTTTAAAGTTAAATCTCTGACACCTCTGCAACACATTGCAGATGCTTCTGAGACTGCTGTGTAGGTATTGTCATGCTTTGCTGGGGTCCTCCAGTCCCTCATTTGCAAAATGGGTCTGAAGCTCCTTAGCTCTGAGTAGTGCTGTAAGAAGTATGCTGAGTTTTTTAATGAGGCTATACTAAGTCATCAGTCTTATCTCTTATGCTCATGAATGTGTAACACACTAATTTACAGTGAGTAGAAACTTTTGGCGGCAGTAAACTTTTATGTAAGACATTGTTCCTCACAGTCTCTGGTCCCCGCAGTTGACTGTTTACAGGTCTCTCTAACCTCTAAATAAAGCCACACAGAGCCCATGAGTCAGTCTTGATGAGCAGACACATTTATCCAGGTTCTCTTCAGGACTATGAGATCCCGAAAGGATACTTTCCTGAAAATATGTTTGTCAAGAAGATGAGTGCTCAAAATAAACTATATAGTGGAGGCCAAAACCGAAAAGAAAACCACATTTTTTGCTTCAGCGAAAACAGATGGATTTGTCTTTGGAGACCCCAGCACTGCTTTTGTGCTTGTGTGTGCGTGCTAGGTGCCATATTTTGCCTACTCTTCTTTTTCTGGCTTTGCTTTTGTGTATATCATAGTGTCTAAAGCAATTATTCACATCAGTTATTCTACTTCATCTGTGCAAATTAGAACTGTAGTTGCAGTAAGTATGAAACTGTAGGTGCTATCCCCAGTTTTTCTTAAATGCTCACTGAATTACTTAAATTCTACGTGCTGTTGCTTCCTCTAAATGGATTCCTTGGTCTGAGTAAATGCAATTCATTAACTCTATTCTAAGGCCCACACAAGCATTCTCTCTATGCCATTAATTACAAAGCTTTCAAGAGCATTTGCCTTCACCCATTCAGTTGCTGGTTCTTTCACCTCCATCCTCTCTCAGGATGGCAGAGCAAGCCAGCCTGGGGCCTGATGTCCCAAGGACTGTTCCAGTCCCTGTGGATTAGCCCTTTGCTGCTTGGGGGCTGGGGGAAGGATTCCCATCCCCATCAGTGGCACCCAACTTCTGGTTCAGCTTCTCAGGCTGTGCCCTACTTTGGATCTCACCTGTTATGGCTTAATGACTAGGTAGTGCTAATGAAAAAGGAGGTGAAGTTGGTGATTAAAATAAGACTCTGAAAGCTGGATTAAAATAAGACTCTGAAAGGCTGGAAAATTCATGGTTGTGTAAAGGAAATACTGTTAATCCTCAGGAACAGGTACTATTTCTATTGCAATAATTTAAGACATTTTCTCTTTAGCACAAAAGCCACACACTGTTATTCATGTAGGCTTAATGCAAACACTGCACTGGCAGTTCAGGGGTAGTCAGCTCTTATAAGCAATCGTAGCTTTGTAAGCGTTGTTTGGGGTTTTATTAGGTTCCCTACTGCAGCCTTCAGTAGACAAAATGGGCTTGACATTTATAATACATTCTGTATAATTTTCCTATTTCCAGATACAGTCACCATAACTAATTTGTGGCAATAATCAAAAAAGAATTAAATGTTTATGAATCCTGATTTGTAACAAGGATAAAAACCAGATTGCTAGCAAGTATATTTATAAAATCAAGCTCACTGAATGTCATATGGTATAGCAGTGCATCTGAAAGTCAAGTATTTTTCACTGATGTATATGTATTTAAATACTGACAGGTACTACAGCCAATTCGGATGTCCACTGGTGCCCTTTTTGGTCAGTATGGAAAGTGCACTGTGTTTTCACGGGAGATCCTTGAGAAGGGCCATGTCTCGCTGATGTAGCTTGCCCCGTAGGTGGCGTGAGCCATCCGCTCAAGCACAGACAGGGGCTTAACGCTCTGCTTGCATTTTTTTGTGAAACCCATCCATGTTCACATAATGGTCCCTTATATAGGTGCTACGGACTGTGTTGGCTGGGGCACAGTTGTGTTACACTGCCTGTGAGTCAGAAGTATCATGCCGTGATAAATTATAAAGATATTTTTTCTGGTAAAGGTAAAATCTTATCTAAGGACACAGTGTTCAGCTGTCCCTTTGAAGAAGAAGAGTCTTCCCCCAGTTACTTTAATCACTCCTACAGACAGCTCATTACAAACAGCATATTCCTCATATTGTCCAGGGCAAATATGATACAAGCTAGGCATTAGAAATACATTCCCTTTTAGTCCTTTCTTGCTTCCTGTCTTTTTAGTCTCTCTAGATTTTCAGGCACAATCTCTTTTTTGTCAAAAGGCAAGGGATTTTGCTTTCTAGCTATCCTAGAAGTGTATCACATTAGAATGTGCTTTGCTGTGAGCACATAAAAACCTGACATTTTTTCTTCTAGTCGGTAGAAAATGGTGAGCACCAGTCCATTGATCTTAATATTTCTATATTTAGGGTAGAAAGGGAATTAGTTTTGAGTATGCCTTACAGTTCCTATGCAGTTACACTTCTCATTTGGGGATTATATTCATTCCTAGCTTGGCTTAATCACATGTGAAATGGTGTTTGCATTCCACACTGACCATGGTAGGAGGAGGAAACATGTATGTTCAGGCATCTATTCTGCTCCATTCAGCACCACTAAACCTCTGAGCAGTGATCAAAATCTAGGTAAAAAGTGAGGAGGGAGAGGAAGTTAAAAAGAGAAGGAAGTCAGGATTGTCTGTTGAGACCTATCTTCAGCTCTTTACAATCACTGCACACTTGAGTGAGTAACTGCTATACTTTTAAGCCAGGTAGAATGGAGATCATGTTTCAAACAGTAAAGAACATTTAATGAAGGGCCACAACAACCAAATATGTTTTGTATCTCCAAGCACAAAAAGTGTTTGTCTTGAGAAGGGTATAAAGGTATATGCTGCACATTAGCTGGAACACATATTCTGCCTGAAATGGAAGGATAGGGTGTGCAAAGTATCCAAGCATTTCCAAGATTGGAAATAGATCCCTCATGATATTTTAGGTATGCCAGTGGGAGTTACAGGGAAAAGCCTATCATATGCCACATAACTTATAGGCACAAAATGCGCTCAAGTGTTTAGTACTCAACAGCATGCACAACAAACTCCTAAAGCATGATCATGCTGAGATACACCAGGGCATGCATAGCTAAAAAAAAATCTCATTTGGGAGATTAAGAGAATACACTCTGCAAAAAGAAAAAGAAAGCACCAATCCCTGGCTCACCTACTGTCCTGTTTTGGCTATTTAATTCCATTCACTCTCTAAGATATCTGTGCAAGAATATTCCAGGAGAGATGCACCCACAGACAAGATTAATATGGAATGGGTTTTTCCTCATTTGTTACTTCTGTGGAACAGGCTTGAATATTGGAAGTAGTGATTTCATAAAAAGCAGGAAGTGCATTCACTTCTTAGGTACATAGGTAATAAAACTCTTCCTTGGATTTCTGAGGCTACACACCTCCAGGAAAAACACCTGGTTTAGCTTTAGTTGAGTCTAGGAAATAAAAATGTCATTTTCAATGTTTCACAGGCCAGAGCTAAACCTTTCCTAAAAGAATATGTTATAATGTCATCTAGAGAAGGGAATGAACTCACTGCAGGCAAAAATTATAATAAAAATAGTAACAAAAATCAGACTGAAGAATCCTTTGGTTCAAGGAGATTTCTCATTAAAGCATTTGGTATTTTAATGTGGCTGTATATTGCCTGAGGAAAGAAGAACACAACATGTTGAGAGTTAACATTTTAGGACTCCTCTTCATCATGCTAAACTTGAAACTGTACTTTCAGCAACTCTGAAGCAGGCCACTTGGCTGAACTGAAGCTGGGTAAGCCTTTCAGCTTATTCAATGTCACACAAAATAATATCAGGCAAGTTGGGACTGAGTGTTAAAGCTTTGTTAGGATGGCGTGTCCTCATAAAATCACTGAATGCCAAACACAGCTTCCCGTGTTCCTTCAGGCTGAGCAGGGATGCCAAGTATACAGAACTGGAAGCTGTCTATCAGTGGGGTTTTTTTTTTTTTTTTATTTGCTTGATACTGTGCAGACAGCAGAGACAAAATACCAAAAATGCTTGAAATCCTCATGACCTTTCATTGCAAACTGTGAACTTCGTCCACTAAACTCAAATCTCTGTTTACACTGTCAACGCAGGCTCCATGCTGTTGCTTTTTCTTTGCCTTTCCACTTTGCCATCTACTGAGAGACAGCTTCACAAACACTGCCCAGGAGGGGAAACCTGAGCACATTCCAGGTCTTTTGCAGGTTCAAAATACTAAGTCTCCATGTTGTGGATTGCTTAAATATAGCTGTATGAAATATGCTGTTTGCACCCAAAGCAAGTATTCTATGGAAATACTTGGCTTTGCCATCAGCTGGCATGGCTCCCATTCCCATGTTGTATGCTGATGCCACTCTGCTGCACACATAACCCAATTTATGCCATCTCCCATTTACATAAGGAATACGCAAGGTGACTTACAGAGTAAATGATACAAAAATGCATTCAGTAAACTACGGCATTAGCTTCTCAACTAAAATGCTGATTTCAGCATTGGGTTCCAACATTCATTCACCCGTTGTAAATCATGAACTAGACTGTTGCAGTGAACAAGTACAGGGGAAATTTTGCATGTATAAAGTAGAAATTGTGAGAATGTGTAGAGTGAGTAGAAAAGTGAGGGTGAATGAGCAGTGATATGGGTTGCCTGGGGAGGTTGTGGAATCTCCATCCGTGGAGATAATTCAGAAGCCATTTTGACTTGGTCCTGGCTAACCAGTCCAGATGTTCCTGCTTGAAAAAGGGGGTTGAATAAGATAACCTCCAGAGATGCCTTCTGACCTCAACTATTCTGTGATTCTATGCAAGACTAGTATGAAATGTAATGTTCTGACTTTATATGCATAACATTTGCAAATGAAAAATGATATCCTTAACCTATTACTTAAATAAACCCAACAACTACATTGAACTCCTTTGAAACTGAACAGAAGTTTGAATTATATAGCAAATATTTTAGCTGAACTATCATTATTATCTGGGTAATTCTTCTGACTGTATTTCAAATTTAATTTAATTCTGTGGCAGCATTCCCTGAATTTTACAAGACAGAGTTATTAGTGAGTTCTGTGTTTGAACTCTTTAGGGTCTAGAAAACTGACTTAAAAGTGAACATTTCCAGAGAGACTCCTGTGTAGAAAATATATTGGTGTTTCCTAAAGAAACTCAGTGAATTCGCAAGGACTCTTTATATGACAAATTGTGTCAGTAAGGCTTTTCAAAGAAGACTGTTCACTTAATGCTACTCTCCCTGAACGTGGAAGCTATGGAAAATGTATGGAAAACATTTGCAAAGTGACGACTGCAGCTGTATGCTCTATATGTTGCTGTTAGTGGGCTGGCTGTTAATAAACCAGATGCTTCAGCACATAAACAGAAGGATTTGTGCTTAATGCAAGAGCCATAAGAAGACCTACTGTCTGGTACAACTGTTTCCCAAATCAGACAGGTACATTGCTCTAGTCTTCCATGAACTTCCTGTTACCAGTGTAAAAGGCTATTGCCTACTGACTTTAAGTCCCTTTTCAGCCTGAGCAACCTTGAGTTAGCTGCTTCTCCCCACTTTGCAAAGGGGCAGTCACTGTGTATCACCACAGTACGATTGATGACCTTGATGCCAAAGACCAGAAGTGTGTACATGTGTGCACATGTGAGGTTGTCTGGAGAACAGGGGATAGAGAAGCAGAGAATTAAATAAGCAGCAGGTCTTTACGTCTCTGCTTTGCACATGCTGGAATCATAAACTTGTCATCATGGTTAATAACAGCAAGTAGGGGGTATCCATGGAACATCCCCAATTCTAATGATTTGTGGAGGCAAGTTCATCTTGTTCTTCTTCTGTGTTCTTCTGTACTAAAGCTTTCTTTATGTGTCAGTTTTCACTACTAAAGCCCTAAACAGGCCCCTCTTCTTCAAAACACAGACAAAAGCAACCATTGGGTTTATTCACAATATTGCTTGGATTAGTTAAAGAAACCACATTCACCAACAGGAAAAGAGAAGTAAATTTCTAAGTTATTGAATAACACTGCTGTGTTTGGAAAGGATTTTTCTTTTGTAATTCCCCCTTAATTTCCTCCCATACAGAGCTGCTGAGAGGAATCTGAAGCTAGGTTTTCACAAGTGACTCAAGGAGCCCAGTAACTGACTCCTGTTGAAAATCAGTGGTCCTGGAAATGTAAGGTAACATTTCCATAAACATATGAGTAATTTGGGGTTTAAGTTTCACTGAAAATCATCCAGTACTTTCAGCTCCCAAGTCAGACAGGGAAAAGGCAGACCAATAAAATAATCCTTATTATCAGGTAAGCAGGGAATGGAGGAACATAAAGTATGAGAAAATGAGGAGGAAACTGAGGACAGAGAAGACAACTGTATTCAACAAGTTTATACACTGAGAGGCATAAAAGGCAGTCAACAGGAAAAAGGACAGGCAGAAGGAATATTGGACTTTATAAACTGACCACATTACTTTCAGGCTCTTAGGTTTTCTTTTGATTTTGAGATATGACCTCAGTAAACCCACATAAAGTTGTATAACTTTATTACCTGACTCAGTGCCTCTGAATTCAGCACATTTTTTTGTCATTCTGCTCCTTGATCAGATTAGAAAGTGTCTGAAGTTGAACTGTGTGTTCTGGTAACCTTTCTGAATAGTTTTTGCTTCCTTTTTATTTGTTTCAGTTGTTGCTTGATTGTTTGGTTTTTTTTTTTAATTTAAAAAAATTATTAAAATGCCACATTTGGTGGGTAGTTACTACCATGACACTGTGTAGAAAACCAAAGCAATTGAAACCAAGCTAGACATTCTGAGTACATTTTTAAAATACCTTATTGCTTAAATAAAACAAATCCCTTAATCTAGCAATTACTTTCAGATGTTTGATTGTTTATTTTTAAAGAATTGTCATATCAGCTATTTAGAACTGACAAGTATTATTTAGTATCTTCATGAGTTTTGTCTAACATCTGCTCCCTACCTTTTGTTGGCACCTACATACTCATCTTCACTGTCTCTTGTATTTATCTTAGTTTTGCTGTATTTTATTTTATTAGAGAAAAAACAGCAGAGCTGTTTGTGGCAAGATTTTGTTACAGGAAACCCAAAAGTTAAGCCCTGGGTTCAGATTATACAATTAGACTGTTGGTTTTGGTAGTAGCTCAGGACTTCTATTGGACCCAAATGCCTTTCAAGTCTATCTGCCAGTTGATGCTCAAGTCTGAAACTTTTCTGTATTCCTGCTACAGATATGGAATGCTACATTCAGTAGTATTGTATTCATGATACAGATTCTGAATGCTACACATATAGCTACAGATTTGTTTCCTTTTAATTTGAAGAATATTTCTATCCAGATCTGAATGTTTTTTGACATTCTTCTCTATTCACTGGAATAGATTAAAAAAAAAGAAAAAAAAAGGAAATAATATAATTTTCCAGAACTTTCAGCTATCTTTTCCCCCCTTAACTCCCTGTTCCTTGATATCCATGAATTGTTGAAGACACTGTTTTCCTCAAAGCAATTCTGCAACGCATGAAAAGTGGCTGATGTTAATTTGTAATGTTCAGTTTAACTGTTGCTTTTTTCTGTCTAATAAGTATATTTAATTGCCCATATTACTGTTTCATCTCCTGTAGGTAAAGGACTCTAAAATACTGAACATGTGATACTTTCTTTAACATGATCTGAATTATTACAGAGCACCAGAAAGTCTTTATCAAAAGTTTTAAAGAAATTACTAATAAAAAAAAGCAGTGTTCTTATACAGTCTTTTCATCAACTGCTACAGAAACATTGCAGCTGAGTTATCAAAGCCCACTGCCATTCACAGATGACTGTTTTACTGCTAGGTGGACTGGGTTCTAAAACTTTCTTATGGATGCTCTGAGAGAGTGTAAATACTAGCTGGGAAGTGTTTTCTTCTCTATTAATATTTTGTGGGCTAGAGCCTTGGGCTATACAATTTGTTTTTTTAATTTTTTAATTTTTTTTCCTTGTTAGACTTTATAGCATCCAACATAGGGTGGGCCACAGCAGCCAGTTCTGGGTGGAATGGTTACCAGGGACAGCTCCAGCGTTCAGTGGACTCTGCCAGAGATCCCAATATCCTGGTCCTGCACCAGTCCACTCCGCTGCCTGAAGAAGTTCAGTGCTTTTACAGAACAGGACCTCTGCAAGGGCTGACAGTCTAGAGCTATGTGTTTTTAGAGTCATGTTTCTGTGATTTTAATAGTTTGGTGTCAGACAAATTACGTAGAATTTCTCCACAAGAGAGAAACACAATAAAATGTGGTGCTCATCCCCCTTAAAAAGATGTTCAGAAAGTTTGAGGAATTTATCTGATTAATTCTTAACATGTGGATTCTTTTAATTATTTAGGAAGCAAAACAGAGTGCAGGACACTACTGCAGTGCAGCTTGTTAAGCAATAATGAATTTTTGTTTCCAAAAGTCACACTTGATAACAAACAATACTCATAAGAATAGATGACTGTGGATACTATGAGCTAATGTCTCGTTGTCAGAAACTTTTCCATTAAGGCTCAGAATGATGTTTAAATATTCTTCCCATTATTGAGCTAAATTAAACATTGTATTAAACATGGATTTCAAAGTTAATGTTACTGCTGTTTACTTTTACAAGTGCATACATATGGCAGCAGACACGAGTACAAGCACATTTTGGATGTCAAAAGCACACTGCTAGCATGGCCAACTCTACTCCCAGGGTCTACTGCTTTTTGACATTTCTTTTTTTGATGAAATCAGTCCTTACTCTTTCCTGACCATAAAAATAGAGTTCAAATAAGATTCTTTAAACAAGCATGACACACCAAAAGTACGTGTTCTCTCCTATTAAACAATATATGACTGAATGACTGAAAAGGTAGATTTTCTTTAATTACCTAGGAAAAAAAAATGCTTCTGAGGATTATCACCAAAATTTATGTACCATATATTTTTCTATTCAAAATTCAAAAGCTTTGTTATATAAAGAACACTTGACTAGCTTATCACATCCTGTGTATGTGACAGCTTTAAGACAACGTCAGTGTTTAAGCCGTTGTGCTTAGTTTTTGGCATTATGTAGAACTTATTTAGTATTTCAAAGCTGAATATACTTACATTTAGATTTCAGGAAAGGGCAGAAGGACAGGTGGTTTGCTTTTCACTTTAAGAGACCTAGATTTCCTGATTGTGTTAGGCCCGTTGTTACTTTGTTGATTTTATGTTGGTCCCTAGGGGGAAAAGAAAGCTTATAAGAAAGGTATGAGCACACTATCCTTTTTCAGTTTTTTTCTTCAGAAATATTAAGGAATATTGACCAAGGACATCAAACACTGGGGCCTAACATAGTCTTTTAACTCCATATTCAGGCTTCGTATTCAAGGTCTACTGTTCAGAAGCATGAAAACCTGGCAACTCATTCACTTTGAGTAGTCTGTTTATTTACTCAGTGCTTGTAAAAACTATGTAGCAGTTTGAATATGGACTAAAAATCTGAATGTTTGGTGTTTTTCTTGGCAATCCTGTAATAATTATGCTGTAAATCAAAATATGGGTTTAGATTTCAAGAAAAGTGCCTTGAGCCTTGTTCCCACCCTTCTGCAGAGACACTACATAGCTTTTCCAGATTACTAGGTATAACATTTTCAGTTTGAAGGACAGCTGAAAACCCTTTACTTAATCTCATCTTTCTCCAAGTGTTTTGCCCCCATGAAAATGTACATAGAAACCCTTCATGCAAGATGCAACATAAAGTCTAATATTTCCAAGAAGCTTGTACTGATAAAATGTGCTTGAAATCACCAAAGACCCAAGTATGACTGCATTTGTAATGTGAGGGTGCTAACAAAAGAAGACACAGGCAGTGCTAATGTCCTATATAACTATAAAATATCCTTATATATTTTATAAGCTAATCACTCTCAGACAGCTGCCAGCAAGTCATGCGTACTTCACCTGACCCAAATCCCACTGACATGACTGAGAAGAGTCGCTGTGATTTGGTGGACTCAGCTGTCATTGAGATACTTAGGGTTCTGTGTAATAAAGTCCTGGATGGTGACTTCTGGAGACCTGTGCTCCTGCTGGATTGTGGGCACACACTTGAATGCTTTGCTAGGAAAGAGCTAGGGAGGCCACAGCACCCCTCCACATAGCCCCTGTCCTCAGCTGCTTGACAACATGCTCCATTTGCTGCTCAATGTCTATGTGCATGAACCCATGAGCTACCAGAAAAGCAGCTCTTTGATGAGCAGGGTGATCCTCTTCACGTGCTGATTGGCTTTGTGGTTTAAAATGGAAATATTCCTAAGATCATCCTTGCCTGTGTTTTTACTCTCTAGTTTTTACTGGTTTCCCAGGAGTCAGAATAACTCCAGAGAGCCAAAAACACCCAAAGGTAAAACTTTAATCATTTTATCAGCCAGAGTAAAATGAAAAATGAAGAATAGCAGCTCCTAACCTCTGCACAGCTGACCTTCAGCAGTGCCATGTACACCAGGACCCAGAGGGACTGAGGATGCTCTATGCTGATGTTAGAGAGAGGAAGCATTTAGAGAGAAAAGAGAGCCAAAAGGGAGTACTGATTTCACAAGGAAAACCTGTGGGTAGCAGGACCTAACAATACGCTTTCACAAAAGAAGCTTGAATATTGTAAACAGAGGAGCATTTTCTGCCAAACATACCTCAAAACATCAGCCCAGGTATCAGAGTACATTGTTGCCATACACCCCCTGAACTTCTGGTTTCCAGCTGTAATTTTTTTCTCCGTTTCAGGTGGCTCCTGCTGCTCACTCAGCTCCAGCACAGGCTCTGAGAGCTGTTGCATGGTGGCAGCCAGGTGGGTGCTCTCCTTACCAAGCCCAGAGCCTTTGCAGAAAGTAACTGCTTTCCAGGCCCTTTGGTTTAGATAAGGGATTAGATTAGGGATGACAGTGCTTTCTGGCTTCTGGTGTCAAATGTATTTTGAAACATCTCTGTAATGATTGTCAACTCAGTTGTCTGCTAATACCGGACCTGACTCTCAATATGCCCTTGTTTTGGTAGATAATCTGTGGTAATTTTCTCTTAATTCCCAACACATGTCACAAGAGGACCCTGTTCAGTTTGTGGGTGCAGTTTACAAGGCTCATTCCACCCTCTTGTTTGTACCATCCATGATGCTGTTACTGACTTTGTGGGATTAGAGAGAACATACACAAATAATTTTACATAGCTGCAGCTTCCCTGTAGCCACACACCAAAAAAGAGGATAGAGGATATGAAAAATACTTATGAGAGATGAGTCACATTAATATTCTGTTCGAAGCCATGAGAAAAAATGAGACACAAGGGGTAAGAATCAGAACAGATCAAAACCCTTAGTGCTTTATGATCCAAACCCACAGCTATCTATTGAAGTGCAAAATGTTTTTTCAAGTAATGTGTGAGAAAACCATAGAGTTTTGTACTGCAAATGCTGGCAGCACACAATGTTGCAATTATTCTCAATATTTTGAGATGCCTGAAACATAACCAGAGCTTTAAGCAACACTGAGGTAAGAGCATTTTTATATTTCTTCACAAAAGAAAAAAAAAAAAAACAAAGCAAAACAAAACCCAACAAAAAAACCCTCAACATTGAATTTGTCACAGTTGCTTCAGAAATTATGCGCTAAGTTTCTATTAGTGAATGATAATAAAAACAGAAGGGAGGGATGTCATGACTTCCTCTTGCCTTTTTTTGCTTTTTTCCAGCATAGTAAATTCAGAATGACTCAGACAGTACTCCTGTTAGCTTTATCAGATTTGTGTGCTGCTAAGGAAATCTCATATATTCTGTCTTTGAAAAGAATCATTCTGATCGCCTTTTATTGGTACTTTACTATTTCAGTACATGTGGCTAACTTAGTCTGGATATGAATTATTATCTTGCTTCCTGGTTAAGAGGACAGTAAATGGGATCAGTCACACTGGGTACATCTCACTAGCATGGGCCTGTGTTTTGGATTTCTGCTGGAAACAGTGTTGATCATTCAAGGATGTTTTAGTTACTGCTGAGCAGTGCTTACACAGGGCCAAGGCCTTTTCTGCCTATCACCCCACCAGTGAATGGCTGGGGGTGCACAAGGAATTGGGAGGAGGCACAGCCAGGACAGCTGATCCCAACTGACCACAGGGGTATTCCAGACCATATGGCATCATGCTCAGCATATAAGGCTGGGGAAGAAGAAGGAATATGGGGATGTTTAGAGTGATGGTGTTTGTCTTTGCAAGTCACCATTACATGTGATGCAGCTCTGCTTTTCTGGAGCTGCCTGCCAATGGGAAGTGGTGAATGAATGCCTGGTTTTGCTCTGGTTACGCATGCAGCTTTTGCTTTACCTGTTAAACTGTCTTTATCTCAAACCATGAGTTTCCTAACTTTTAAGCTTCTGATTTTCTTCCCATCCCACCAGCAGGGGAGTGAGCAGTTTCAGTTTGCCATACATATGTAAGAAGCTTGCCTTGAGGTAAACACAGACAGTGGGTAATGGCAGACCCATTCTTTAGTGATACTGGAACTATCAGAAGTTTCTTTTTAATAGTGGTTTGTAACTGTGATAAGCTTCTTAGGCTTTTCAGCCAAAGCAATTCCTACAAAAACACCTCCCCAGAAAAGGTTTGTAGGAGCATGCTGAACTGCAATTAAAGAGCAGGCCTCCAAGTGCCAAGAAGATTATAAGGAGGTATTACTGGTCCAGACAGAATTTTTGCCAGGCCTTCAGGACAGAATTATGTATCCCTGCATGTTTCTTTCTGGTATATTTCTACACCATGAACTTGGACAGAATCTGAAATTTATGATGAAATCCAAGCTGTGTTAAGTCTGCTGAATTTTTGTCTTGAAAATTTTCCTTATTATAATTAATACATTCAAAGATTTGCTAGTGCCAGCCAAAACTAGCTATTTCTGGGAGAGGTACCTGTAGAAGGAAACATTAGGTGTAAAGTGCATGGTGTAATTTTAGTCGGGTTATCTCTGCATGCCTCTTAAAAAACAAAAAAAACCCTGAAAAATAAACTTACAGTTCCTTACCACTGCCAATCTCAACAAACCAATTCTTTATCCATCCTGGAATTTTTAGCAGCTTAGTCTCTTATTATAAAGAAAAATGAAGTGAAGTGCACATTTTTAATATAATCTAATAAAAAGTCAGAATGCATAACTCACTAATATAGGCTGCAATGAACAATGTGCTCTATTTCATAGAATCATAGAATCACAGAATAGTTAGGGTTGGAAAGGACCTTAAGATCATCTAGTTCCAACCCCCCTGCCATG
>JAOEHX010013406.1:0-36442 GCA_025448015.1 Bolborhynchus lineola
GCGGGAGTCTTGGATGAGGGGAAGCGGGGGCGCGGCGGTGGCAGGGCGCGGGGCAGTGGGAGCGGCGGACGTGAGGGGCCGGGGGCGCGGACGGGTCCGCTGCCGAGGTGGCTGGGCGGGATTAGCCCTCAGGTGCTGAGGGCGGCGGGATAACGCCGGTAGCTGTCTCCTGGGGCTGGCGTGTGCGGGAGTGGGAAGGAGGGGCAGGCCTAGGGAATACGCACATCCCTCTCGGCTATTTTTTCCCGATGCTCGCCTCAGAGGGGAACCCTTTGAACATCTGACTTAAGAGTTTCCTACGTTTCAAAAGGATTTCCCAGATGCTTTTCTGCAGCTGGAGTCCTTGGGACTCGGCTGACACTGAAGCAGAAAATTGATCAAAATTCAGGTTCGTAGTGGTTAGGTAGGTATGCGTAGGGCAATGTGGGCTGTAGTGTCAGTGCCCTTTGCAGTGATTGCCTTTGCAGAACAGATATGCTCCCTCAGTTGTTCGTATCTCAGTGCACCCACTTAGCTTTTAGGGAAATAAAACCACCCTAAAAAATGAAGAATCTGAGGGGCAAAAGATTGACTGAACAGGATGCTGGGCCACCTAGACTAGGTCATGATTTGCCTAGAAAAGTTAGACCAAATGATCCTTGGGGTACCTTTCAACCTGGTATTCTGTGAATCAGTGAAAATTATTTCAGGCATTCTGTTTCTGTGCATTCATTTCTTCAAATGCGGATGAAGTTAAAAGCATAATAACAAGTGCTTTCATTAATATTCGGTGGGTGGGGTTGCATTGTTGACTCCTTGTCTGTAGCCATTGTGAATAAACACTGCATTACCAATAACTCGCTGTACAGATTCTGAAAAGGTTCTCCAAGTAAGGTATGATGCTTACGACAGGAGGTTTTTAGCAGAGGATTGCTGACCACATGCCAGAGGCAGTTCAGAAATAACCCACTGTCATCATATGTTACCATATACATGGAACAAAAAAGATAATGCAGCACTTGAAGAACCCATTTAGTTTAGAGCCCTTGTACCATCTAAAGACCTGACTTCAGTGCATGAAATAAAAATACAAAGGTGACTACTGATTATTCTTTTTCTTACTTAAAAAGAATCAAAATATGTTCAAGAGATAATGACATTATCTAGAAGGATTATAGGGTGAATATGCAACAGGCTATTACTGTAGTAGCTCTTGGTCAGAGACCTTGGTACATCAGTTCAGTAGAGCCATAGATGCTAATAAATCCAGATGGATTCTAGATATAAGAAAAATTGCAAAAGTTCAGACCTTACTAAGATAGTGCAAAATTTTACAATTTGAACTGTTGACATACTTCATGAAAAAAAAAAGTAAAAATATGATGAAGATGGAGTATACGTGTTGGAACTTCCATGTAAATAAGTTAACAAACAACAGCATTTAGAATCTTCTAAAATCTTGTGTATTATCTGATGAACCTTCAAATCTGTGTCAAGATCTGATAAAATTGCTCATGAGTAAGGCAACAGATGATGGGTGGATAACCATTAGAAATTTGGCAAACATCATCTCCAAGAACAGTAGAGGGAAACCCTGCTTTTGGGTTACATAGGCATAATGATCAATTCTACTGAGTTTAACACATTCCCAGTCTACTGGGAAAACCAGTTCAACATTTTTTAAAGAATGACCAAGAATAAAAGTTTCAATGTAACCTGTTAAAACCATGCAAATAGTATACTAATTTTGAAAGGAGGAAAGAAAATTTTTAGGAAAGAATAACCAAACTACTGGTTGAATATATCTGTGTAGAAAAAAAACCCAAAAGCTAGGAGATGAAATCTCTAAGAATCTCTTAAATCTCCAAGAAATTGGCAACAGAGGTGATATAATAAGTTATGTTGCTGTAACCAGACAAAAGGATATGTTTCCCTATAGCTGAGAAGGGATCAGCTAGTCACCAATTAACTAGGGTTCAAGTACATTACGTCTCCATCTGCTTTTCTGATTTGTAGCAAGGAAGTTTTGGAAAAATAGAAAAACATACCCTACAATACAAATGTTGTAGTTACATGTGCTTTGTAATCTTTGTACGCCTACTGGGGGTAGTGAATCTACACTACTGGAAGATCTAAGACAACACCTGGGAGTTTTGCGCTCTGATGTTGTGTAGTCTTCCTCTTCGCATACCTATAAAACAGTTTTGAGGATACAAATTGTCAAGGAATTCCTGACAGCACATCTCAGGCAGGAAACAGGAAAGCTGGATTGAGAATCAGTGTTAACTTTTCCATTCTTCTAAGTTTCAAGGGGATGCACTTGTTTAGGCTATATAAGGGGTAAATCCTCATGCTCATAATATGATACTACAGAGATTACATAAAACCGTTTTTGGGTACAGTTTCAGAAAGTAGATTGGGTGGCATGGTTTAGTGTGAGTTGTCCCTGCCCATGGTAGGGGGGTTGGATCTAGATGATCTTAAGGTTCCTTCCAACCCTAACTATTCTATGATTCTATGATTATCCTGACAGTTTCATGTTACTGAGTGACACTTTCAAAAAGTGCTGATATCTGCAAAGGTTAATCGTGAGATTCCCTTTCTTCCTCTGGTTTGGTTCAGGCTCAGTAGGTTGCCTTTACAAGTTCTTCTTGCCATTAAACCATTGTAATACAAGTGGAAGTTCGAGCATCCCAGGTGAGATTTCTAAAATATGAACTGAAACCATCATGGGCAGAATTAACACAGAAAATGATTGATTTAGTTTTCTAAACCAGGGATCCCCTTTTAAACATCTGGAAGATGCTGAATTAAAGAATTCAGCAGAGTGATTTGCTAAGAGGGACTTGCCTCCATTCCAGATGCCTGTGAATCAAGACTATTTGTTAGGTCTTCGCCAAGATTTTGTTTCAGCTGAAGGAAAGGATCTAAGTTATAGAATCATAGAATAGTTAGGGTTGGAAAGGACCTTAAGATCATCTAGTTCCAACCCCCCTGCAATGGACAGGGGTACCTCCTACTAAACTATGCCACCCAAGGCTCTGTCCAGCCTGGCCTTGAACACCACCAGGGACAGAGCATTCACAACTTCCCTGGGCAACCCATTCCAGTGCCTCACCACCCTTACACTAAAGAATTTCTTCTTCATAGCCAATCTAACTTCCCCCATTTAAGTTTGAACCTGTTACTCCTTGTTCTATCACTACAGTCCGTAATGAAGAGTTCCTCCCCAGCATCCCTATAGGACCCTTTCAGATATTGGAAGGCTGCTATGAGGTCTCCATGCAGCCTTCTCTTCTCCAGGCTGAACAGCCCCAACTTGCTCAGCCTGTCTTCATATGGGAGGTGCTCCAATCCCCTGATCATCCTCGTGGCCCTCTGGACTTGTTCCAACAGTTGCATGTCCTTTTTATGTTGAGGACACCAGAACTGTACATAATACTCCAAGTGAAGTCTCGTGAGAACAGAGGGGCAGGATCACCTCTCTTGACCTGCTAGTCACGCTCCTTTTGATGCAGCCCAGGATACGGTTGGCTTTCTGGGCTGCAAGAGCACACTGCCAGCTCATGTTCATTTTTCCATCAACCAGCACCCCTATGTTCTTCTCTGCAGGGCTGCTCTGAATCTCTTCTCTGCCCAACCTATAGTTGTGCCTGGGATTGCTCTGACCCAGGTGTAGGACCTTGCACTTGTCATGGTAAACTTCATCAGGTTGGCATCAGCCTATCTCACAAGCGTGTCAAGGTCCCTCTGGATGGCATTCCTTCCCTCCAGTGTGCCAACCAATCCACCCAGCTTGGTGTCATTGGCAAACTTGCTGAGGGCTCACTCAATCCCACTGTCTGTGTCACTGACAAAGATGTTGAGCAAAAGTCAAGAAGATAAACTACATATGGGCTATGTTTTTCAAGGCCTAACCCTATCAATATTGGAACTGTTATGTCACATGCATTGTGCGCATAATGCAACCATTTGGACTCTATCTGATGCACTTCTATAAAGCATGCAGCTTGTTCATTACAGCACATAATCTCATTTCCATTTGGGGGCCCTCATACACTAGGTACATCTCATGCCCCTGCTGCTCAGATTCTTTTTGGTATTCAGGGGTGGGAGGGTAGCTGTGGCACTAGCCACAACTGGGATGTGTATGGGATGGAAAGGAGCCTTTTACAAAGTGTTTTTTCTAACTTAAATCCTACCAGGCAGCTTCTCCATTTTGTGTCTCCCTGAACATGTTTCTCATGAGGAGTTTCCTGCACTGGCCATCAGAAATCCAAAAGAGTTGCAATCACTGATGACAGGAAGAAAACAACTGCTGTGCTTTTTAAGTGTTGTTTAAGAGATGCTAACTTCATCTGGAAATTCTTGGTGAGATCCATGAAACAGAAAGTAGCATAAGATCTTTTTATGCTGTATGAAAGGGCAGTCGCAGAGACAGTGACTTTGGGAAAACAATTAGCTGGCCAAGAACATCCACACTCAGTTTAATATGGTTTGCATTAATACACGAGCACTATAAAACAAAGTATTGTTATAAGTTGCATTTTTTACTTTGGACTTTGCTTTTACAGTTTATGTTGTTACTGTAATCCTGAATAAAACTGCTGTCTTATGTGATATTGCTGGATTTCACTTACTGAAGATGGAGTTACTTTACTGACATCAAACTGAACTACGGGCATTTTCTAGTTACCTGTTTCAAATCATAATGGTCTGAGACCTGACATTTGGTATTGTAATAATAGTACTTCTCAGGTACAGAGAAATTCTCTTTAAGATCACTCCAGCAAGATTCATTATTTCTGCTGTACCACTATACACTATTTCAATATGCCAATACATTTATCTTCCAATACCAATATTGATGAGCTTTGACTGAAACAGTCCTCAATATAGCAGTGCTGTTCTGTACTGCCATAACGTGTGCTGACTTGAGAAACTCTGTGGTCTCTGCCCATTCCTGTAAGGTTGTACTGGGATCAGCAGTAGCAGTCATTTTTCCCCTTCTTGGTAGCTGGTGCAGTGCTGTGTTCTTGACTTTCGGCTTGGGAACAGCACTGATAACACCGATGTTTTCAGTTGCTGCTCAGTAATGTTTAGTCTGACCAAGGACTTTATGAGTCTCATGCTCTGCCAGGGAGGAGGGGAAGTGCGAGGAAGCAGAGACAGGACACCTGACCCAAAATAACCAAAGAGGTATTCCATACCACAGCACATCATGCCCACTATATAAACTGGGGGCAGTTACCCAGAAGGGTTAGATCACTGCTTGGGTCAGGCTGAGTATCGGTGGGCGGGTGGTGAGTGGTTTTATTATCTTCCCTTGTTGTTTCCCTTATCATTATTATTACTGGTGGCAGCAGCAATGGTTTGTGTTATACCTTAGTTACTGGACTGTTCTTATCTCAACCCATGGGAGTTGCATTCTTTTGATTCTCCTACCCATCCCTCTGGGAGCAAGGGGAGGAAGGGTGGGAAGTGTATGAGCGGCTATGTGGTACTGAGTTATCAGCTGGGTTTAAACCACGACAAAGGTGAATGTAATCTTAGCAATGTAGAGCCAACAAATCATATATCCAAATCTTCCCTAATACTTTCTGCAATCAGTGAAAAGACTTCTGTTGATTTTTCTAGGCTTGTTCTCCAAAGCTCCTGGGAATGTTACCTTGATATTTTCTTTGGCAGGTTTTGTTCAGGCTGAAAGTCAAAAGAGTGAAAGTGTATCTGTGACTTAATCTGCCCACTTTCACATCCTTGGGATGTTACAGCATGTGTTCCTCTAGGTTGTTTCCTATTACATGCTTTCAGGATAATCATATAAACATGGTAGTTCTCAGTGTAGTGGCACAAGAATTTGTAACTTTTTACTGTTCAGAAGATGGGAAATAATTTCAGCACAGATCTTCGAAGTAGGCTTTATAATGGTGCTACAAAGCACTGTGGTCATTTCCATTTATATTAGGAAACCAATGGCTAAACTTGACTTCACTTTAACCATCAAAAGCAGATGAGACATAAAACTTCATAAGGTTCTTTATTTCGTCTGAGATCCTTTCACAGTTTAGTATTTCTTCAACTGGCTTTGCAGGTTCATGTTCTAGCCTAACTACCTGTTTAACATTCAGATCCTACTGTTTGTTTTCAGGAGAGTACGTATCTTTAAAACACTGCATCTCAATGTAGCAGAAGTTCTGGAACCACTCGCTATCTTCCACCTTTTATTTGTGCTTCAGAATCAGAACAATGCTGAGAAACATAAGACAGTGAGTTTTACTCTCTGCCTTTGCTTTGTAGAAAAGAACTGTGATTGAACTCATATGAATGGATTAAGAAATTTAAAAAAAAAGAAATGTTTATATCTGATTATTTCCTTTGTATGTTTTTGTGAGCAGCCATATCATGGGAGATGGTTTTAGAGGTCTCTGTAGACTGCTGTCACACACATCTTGCAGACTTGTTTAAGAGGTAGAAAAGAAAGTCCTAGCTTTCACTTCAGAAACAGCCTCACAGTCAAGTTTGGTTCCTGTCAAGCTGACTTCTGATAAACTGGAGCAGGGCTTTGAAAGCAACATGGTTCCTTGCTATAGGGCAGATAGCCACAAAAATTATTGCTGTTGCAGGAAACAAAAACTTCCCTTCCACTTCTTTTGCAGAACAATGAGCAGGCATAAAAATTGGTATGAGCTACAGCCTGCTAGGTTATAGGATGGGTGGGGTTTGAAAAATGGTCCTCTTGCCAAGATTCAAGAGAAATCCTCCTTAATTATGGTGGCCTTCATCTGGAAATACTGATTCTGCCTCCTGTACTATCTGTTGCAGCTATTTCTTCAGAGAATGCAGAAGAAAATGTTGAGAGAAATAAACTGGATTTTGGGGGAGGTCTGAATCCTTCCTTTGTAAGATTTCACAGAAAAATGTACATCTGTCCAGGGGCTCTGTTATCTGTGCACTTCACTGTTCTGTCAGTTTCTATGACTGTTTGCTTTGGTTTTACACAGTAGTTCAGAAAAAACACATCAGTTCCACACTAATTGCACTTCCTCAGACACCAGCAGTGAGAGTTTCTTTTCAACATCTCCCTGAAATCTTATCAAGGCTTGCCTGCTAAAGTAAGTATAAGTGAAATAAATTCAGTTGAATTCTTTTGCTATAGCTTTTACTTTCACTATGTTACTGATAAGATTCAAAGGCCTCGCTTGTTATTTCTTTCAAGGGCAAAGAAATTGCCCCCCCCCCCCTTCTTTTCAAGGCAAAGAAATTGCACCATGATAAAATCTATCTTCCATCACACAGTGATGGAATCAGCCCCTCAGAATCTTCATCAACTAATAAAGATAAAACAAAAATTCATATAGTAACAAAACTGCTTCTGGACATAATACTAAGGTAACTGTATGCGTATATAAACAGCATTGCATCCGAAGACTTTCACAATAATGTACAACATACTACTATACATCAGTTGAAAAATGATTGGTTTATTTCCTTGCAAAATCTCCCAGTATAGCAGCAGTTAAATTGCCTTCCTTTTCTTTCTCTCAGAGATTTTCTTACTGGCTGATTCCTTTTTTTCCACTGACTTTAATTTAAGTGAAAAGATTAGTTAAAAAGTGGAAGAACTATTGAAGATCTAAGTGAAAAGATCAGTTGAAAATAATTGTCCCTTATTAGATACATATTCATTCAGCAAAAAACTTAAACAGAGGAACAGCTTCAGTGAGACTTAAAGTTATGCTTAAAGCTAAATATAGACTTGTGGGCTTTTTTGCAGAATGAGTCTGAACACAAGTACATTTTAAAGCACTTTCTTGAATCATTGCCTTAAATCCGTGCATAAATCCTACTTACTTCATTGAGATTCAAGTAAGTTGCTTTATGTGTACACTTCCATGCTTTATCCAGTTTCTTCTCTGAACTAAGGCTGAAGTAGTAGACGTGGGAATATTATGAACTTTTCAGGAAAAAAAAGTGTAAAATAAAAAGGATTTCTACAGCAATTTATTCTAGCTGGTAATGAAGCATAGAGTGTATTAAAAAATAGACATAAAAACTAATGTTGGAAAATGAATTTGATCTGTAATAAGATCAGTTATCTGCATTAATACACAATTATTAACTCAGCCCCTTTGGCCTAGGGCACATTTAATTTTACAGAGATATACTTAGGAAGGTGTCATGGACACCTACTGAGTGACAAAGGAACGGCCATCATCATCCAGTCCTGTAATATTCTTTCCTAGGGACAGAAGCAAATTCACTCCTAAGAGTCCCTCCTATTCAGTAGATACGGAGAAAGAAATGTTTTTTTTTATTTAAAGCCTATTTGCTTTTTAGCATTCAAAATGGGGATGGGGATAGATGGGGATACATGGGGATGGATAAATCCCTACTGACTTCAGTCATTAGTGACTTAATATCATGAGCCTACTGAAGAGTCAGTACTTACTCTGACATTTTAAAATCCAGGAGTAGCCCCATGGGACTGCTACTAGCCTCTGGGTATTTATGTCAATAGAACAGAACTTTCCAACCAAAATAATATTGCAAAGATTTGTTGCCAAGATTTGCATAGTTCTTGTTTCCTTGCAACGCTGCTGTTAAAAATGTTACAAATACATCTGCTTGTATATGTGCATGTATATGTATGGTGTATGCAAGACAGAGATGGGTATATATGTAATATGTAGATCTTCAGGTTCTATTTTTGTGTCACAGAATTATTTCTAAGCATGTTGGATGGATATAGGAAACCTCAAGCAATAACAGGATTCAATGTTTCAAGTTTTTTCAAATGCTGATTACAGGAAAGCTGAATTAAAATATTCTTTTAAAATGTTCTTTGTGCTAGTCCATTATCAGAATTTTTCCCAAGGCTCTGATGACACTGGTTCTGTATGAGATAGTACACATTTTGTATGAGTCTCTACTCAGATAAACACTCCAATAAGAAACTGACACAAAGCAGTATATTGAGCTTCAGAATGAACCAGAGAAGTTCAGAAAATGAACAGAACTGCACCTTAGCCTAATGTAATTGCTCCCTGTAAACATGCAGAGAGCAAAATCCGATTAAGTGGCAACTGGCTTGAAGAAAGACTTTTATGGCTTGATATGCCTGAATTGAAGGGTTTAAAAGGTTAGAATAATTCATAATATTTGAAACTCCTGGAAATATTTTTATGTAAGTAAGCAGTGCAGTTCTTCAGCCTGCAGTTGGGATCAAACAGAAATTTCTGTGCAGATGGATCTGCTAGTTTGAGAGACAGAATCCTAAACTCAGAACTCGTAACGAACTCTACTGTGCCTGTTCTTGAGGCAGACCCTTGAGAGTTCTCTACTCATGTTCCATGTTTGCAATATGTGTTCATATGTTTTAAAGCATTTCTGTTTACCTGTAGATTTCCTTGGCAACTTTGAAGTACGTATACCATAGGCATTTCAATAACATGTCATACCCACATTGCTGTGCTTGAATAAGGCTCATAGCTTTAAACTAGTGTGCTGCTTTTCCATTTTATACAGTCCCACTGGAATTTCCTTTCGAAGTAGACACTCCAAAGCATGTTTTATTACATTTCTTTTTATGCATTTCAAATTTAAATTACAACAAAAAGAAAACATTTATTGCTCTAATACATAATAGCAAGTGGATATTATTTTTTAAAGAATTTTAAAAACCCCAAGAACTAAAATACTGTTTGATGATTACAGAAACTTTAGTATGATTATAGTGTTTTAATCTATATTCATTTTATACACAAAGTTCATGAAACAGTAAGCAGCAACTCTGCTATGTGTGTGTATATATATATATATATGTATTAGCTACAATTAAGAGCCTGATCCAGAAGATGCTGAGCACTCTCAACATATTGACTCTGATCAGTGTTAGATGTCAGCAGCTTCTAGGATGGGGCCCTGAAGATGCACTGGAAGGAGTATGTAATAGCAATGACAATATTTTAATGGATATTTTCTTATGGAATCACTAAGAAAATACATTTTAATAGTCATTGATAAGCACCAGCTCACGACACTGCATGTGGCTGCATCACTTGCACATTACATTTCCTGACACACTGCATGTACAATACATCTAGAATCCTCAGCACAGAGAAAACCAATAGAGTTGTTACACAGCACTTACAAATTACCACAGGGAAAATGTAGTTTTTAGTAGTACTTTCAACAGTGAAGTTGCAATATTATTTCAGTGACTATCTTCCTTATGCAAAGGAAAAATAAAAAGTAGTCAGTAACATACTTCCTGAAATTTTGATACTGGCTTTCAGGTGTGAACAACCTAAAGTGCTTTCATGTTTGATACATTTTTAAAAATTTTCAATTTATAAAAAAAAAAAAAAAAAAAAAATATTTATAAATTCATTTTATACACTTGCAAATATACAATTTAGTCTATTCCTGTCTCCTCACCCAAAAAATTGGCATTGCCATCTCCCATATCTCTTTTTGGAAACCACGTCTGTGAGCTTGCTTCTTGAATATAAGCATCCAGAAAATAGCAAATTCCAGGGATATCACTGGGAAAATTAGGCGGAAGCTCTTCTCTTGAGCGAGGCGTGAACACAAAACCTGGAAATTCCTTTAACAACCTAGAATAAAGACAAATCCTCTTGATTATAAATGGATCAGGCACCAACTGTTACTACAAGTACAGACATCCAGTAATCCTTCACGAAAAGTCAGGGCAGAATCTAATTTAATATTTGTATGTTATTTACTGAAAATACAAAAAAACCCCTCCCCTGTTGTACTTGGTAACCTTGATAGCGTATTGACTCATGTACCAGCACAAACAGGAATACTGCCTCTTCGTTTTGTCTTGACAATGCTTTCCACATAGGTGCTGTTTGTTGTAAATATCTTCAAAAATTACTTGGTACTGAAAGCTAGCTCACATTTGCACATAAACTGGCACCGTAATTAATGTTTCACCTAATGAAATACTGAAAAGCATATTAACTAAACTATTCAGATCCTCTTGCCAGTTCTAATAATTTTCCTTTTAAACACATGCATCCACTAAACCCAGTGGTATTCTATATCTGAAACACAAATTGTTAATCTGTACGGATGAATACCCATGACTGGTATCTAAGTTACCCACAACTTAGGTAACATAAGATGTCTGTATCTGGTATCTAAGTTTCCAAACAATTACTGCAATATACAGGAACTGTGCAACGTGCCATAATGTTTTCAATGTGTTTAGAACTAGTGAAGGAATCAAAATGACAAAAACCCACTAAACAAGGAGGTTAACACATCATTCATTCAGTAAAAAAACCCCAAACATACCACAATAATAATAGTTTAACCAATTTTTCTATTTTCTAGGGACTCACAGAATGAATTTCAACAGTATACTAATTTCAAGTATTCTGAGATGAATATGCAGCCATGCAGAACCTACTTATGCCACAAGTTATAGGCATGTCATGTGTGGACAAAGTGTCTAAAGGAAAGATGCTGTATTTCCCATGGGAGAGCCTGCTTGCTGTCTGTATAATCACACAGTACACGTTACTAAAAATTTCTGATCTCAGTGGGCATGTAGTGACAGGACAAGGGAGAATGGCTTTAAACTGAAAGATTTAGATAAGATATTAGGAAGTTCTTCACTCTGAGAATGGTGAGACACTAGAGTAGTTGTGTCTGCCACAACTGGCAGAAGTTGTTACTGCCCCATCCCTGGAAGTGTTCAAGGACACTGGATGGGGCTTTGAGCATCCTGGTTTAGTGGAGGGTGTCCTTGCTCATGGCAGGGTAGTTGGGTTGGAACTAGGTAATCTTTAAGATCCCTTCCAATCCAAACCATTCTATGATTCTGTGATAAACAGTACAGCTGAAGGTCCACACTAAAAAGTTTAAATTCAGTTGAGATCAAGACCTTTATAAACTAAACTGCGGCACTGTTGATTCATCTTCCCTGACTAAAAGAGAGTGAAAATGTATAGGGTTATGTTTAACAATTCTTCAGCTAGGTTGTTTTCTCAAGGGCAACTGCAGCTAATTTAGCACACAGTTCATGCTGAAAGCCACAGAGCTCAAAAAGGAGCCAACTATATCAGAGGGAAAAAAAAAAAGGCAAGAGTTATGCAGCTGCAGGGTAAGAAGAAAAACTGGCCCAGACAGTCCATTTATTTTAAATATAATGTCAAAGAATAAAGAACTATCAGCTTTTGTGTCACCTTTTTTCTTGGTGCTGCTGGTTGCATTCTGACTAAAAATAATCATGGTGCATTCATAAGCAGTCAGAGAAAAAGAGGAAAAGGAAAATGAAACAGCAGTACTTCGGGGTGGGGGAAGAGCAGGAAGAAAAGGCTCTATTACAGTAACAACTTCAGATGGACATTTTACAGATATGAAGCACTGTACCTGTAAGTTGTTGGGCTGACATTTATTTTTCTAGGTATACTGCAAGATTCAAACTTATTGGCAAGGGTTACATTGTTTCCAAAAAGGCAATAACGGGGCATTTTAACCCCAACAACTCCAGCAAAGACAGATCCGGAATGAAGGCCAATGCGCATCTTTAAATAAAAGACATAAACCAGCATTATTAAGCAAAATAAAATGGCTAAAGTCAGTTTTATAAAACCATCCTCTATTAAAAAAATACAAGCTACTAATATAAATTGAAGTAGTACAGTCTCTTTGAAATGTCTGCATTCTGGTCACCACTGCTTGTGGAGGGGAAACAACTTGGAAGTTTACCTTGCTTTTTGCATTTATATTATGTAATCCTTCATCTGATATGACTGTGATAATGCTGGTCTAGGGCAGTATATGGACCTGGAAACATCAGTAGGAGTTACAATAATACCTGGATGCTTTCCTGGGAGTAATTTCATGATAAAATGTTGTTAAACTGATGACAGTTAATGAATAGTACTTGCTTCCCGGCTAAGCTCAGAAGACAAATCTTAGGGAATAGTAAGGACAATATATATATGATGTAGTTCCAACTGAACTCTATTGACAAGGTCACACATAGAGTAAATCCCAATCCTAGATTATGGGCTTTTGATAATTAATCAATTATGCAGTAGTTAAAACATTTTGATACCTCTTCTTTGTAACTCATACTCAGATTTTTGAGTTTTGCTTAGCTGGTGCTACTTTCTGGGTTTTTAGGTTCCTTTTTTTTGAGACATGCTCCTTCTCTTACACGTATTATACAGATGTAGACATGTTTTCTTCAGAATAGCACTCTGACACAATAATGGCAAGATGTCAGGAAGCTTGCATATCTACTACGTGTGCTACTTTTACATACCAAGAGACTATCATATCATTATGAAGAATTCACAATTTCTAATTTGAAATGGAAAAGCAGAAAAGCATGCAACAAAAGCAAAATCCACCCACACAGCAAAGATAGCTGAAATAATGTACATCAATATACAAGTTTGATTTAAAGTAAGCAGTTTGCAGTCACGCCTTTGACAACTAATGCCTAAAATAACAGTAGATTGTGTGATTTTTTTTTGCTTTGCAAAACAGCTAATGGTTTCATAATGCATTTCATTAAAATGGATGCATGCTTTTGTTAAAACCAGATTCAGCTATTTTTACAAAGCTTCTAGTAAGTACTTATATAATTTTTTTCTCCCTATCTTCTAATTAATTTAAAAAATGTAAAAGCATTCCCCATTCAAAATTACAGAGGTAGCATTGGCATGGAAATTATAAACATATTATAATATTGTCAAGATGCTTCCAGATTTTTTAAGCTTAATTTAATTTGATATTGTGAAATACATAAAGAACAACATTTATTTACACTATAATACTGCTGTTCTCTGTGATAGATGTAGAGTGTGTAATCCTCTTAATAATCATTTTCTTGGAATACAAATACTCCTTAACCTAAAATCAAAGAAGCCTGAAGTTTTCTAAAGGAACAAATGAACAGATAAATGTTAAAAATGAGCAAATGAAAGAAAGACATAATGAACTGAGACACCTGTATTAAAAATAATAGGATCCTATTGCAGGATATTTAAACTTAATAGAATGTCCACATCAATTATTATGCGTATAGGCCTTTCTCTTCTTTTTGTCAGTGAGAGGCACACCTAGCTCAGAAGTTCAGTAGATGTGCACGTCCTCATTGAATTGAAGCCATAAATATAACTACCACTGAAACTAACACTTGCTTTGACAGCATTAACACCATTATCTTATAGTAGTGGCTCAGTATCTGACTGTAAAACAAGAACAGCAACAGAATCCTTTAAAGGTGTGTGGATTAGTGCAATCAGAACAGGTCTTTGATGATTCATCTTTGTGTCTGTTACCTCAAGACTTAGATGTTCTCATTGGGTGTAATTCTGAGAGAGGATTAGTCTCCTCATTAGAAAATATAACAGAATATTCCATGCCACTGAAAAATTTATTGCTAATGAGAGAAAAACTGCAGCATATCAGTGTGCACCTGTTAATTTTACTGCATTCAAGTCTTTCAGATTGATTTTCAGATCTTTGTTTCATCTTTACCTTTCCACAAAACTTTAATTCATGTAAATGAAAAGATCAGCTTCTCCAGTTGTACACACTTGATTCCCAAATGTATCTGAGTTAATGTAATGACAATAAATTTCCTCAAGACAAAAACCCGAAAAGCAACTAAACAAACAAAAATGCCCACTTTACACATATGAAATAGAATAAAATATATGACCTTGATAGGCTCTCCATGGGGAGACACCACCTCATCTGACAGCTCCATCATCTTCAGGGCCATCAACGCTATTTGAACAGCGTGTGTTTCACTTTCTTTGTGTAAACCTCCAGCGACACAGTAGGCATCTCCAATAGTCTCAACCTAAAACAGGCATATTTGTTTCTTACTGTCAGACTGTGACATGTAACAGAATAGTCTATGGCTTCACTAAGAATTGTACCTACATATTGACTGGGTCTTATTTGTTCTGCTGATTTATGTCTTGCCAAATCCTGCAATATCATTCAAAAGGAAAAATTGCACAACTTGTATTTATTGTTTGCTAAAATACTTTCCTTTAACAGCTGATCCTGTTGATTATTTTTTTTAATTATTATCTCTTAAATGTCTTTTTTTATAATGAAGGTTAGGGGAAATAAGTTTTGGACTTCTATTGTCCTTTGTCCAATTTAGTCTTCCATTTCCCTTTCTGCCCTAGAACCCCATAGAAATGAAATAAATTGTGTACCTTGTAGACATCTAGCTCTCCACATTGGTAATCAAAGCGAGTATACAGCTCATTAAGCATGGTGATAACCTGCATAGGTGAGCATTGGGAACAGATGGCAGTGAATCCCACAATGTCAGAGAAAAGCATTGTGACATTATTAAACTTCTTGGCTTGCACAACTTGTCCCTGCCACAGCTGCTGAGCAACCTCTCCAGGAAAAATTGAAAACAGAAGATCTACGGTCTTCTTCTTTTCTTCTTCAAGGGCTTGGTGGGCCTGCTCAAGGGTTGCCTTTAGTTTTCCTAACCGCTTCTTCAGTCCATCCTGAGCTCTGGCCTGCTCCCCTATCAGAACAACATCTCTCAATGCATTGTGAATGGGAATATCTGAGAGGTACAATCCACGTCCTGTAAAATCTTCTAGTCTATCCACACAAGGAGATCCCAAGAATAGGATGGCACTGGATTCAAAAATATAGATCATCTGGCCTTTAAGATCCATTACCTGAAACAGTTAAAGAAACAAGAATTCATGCAAAACATGCATGGCAGAGGTTTAGAAGCAAGACATTTTAGAAATACATTTGTCTTAAACCTAGGAAAATGAGACTGGTCCATAGTCCTTACATTTTCAGTTATCTGCTTAAGAGAAAATATAGGGTGCTAAATCATAGGGCTATCAAGTAAGTTTATTTTGCTAGAGCCTTCTGGTACAAAAGTTAAGACCACAACTTAAAGATTAACATCTAATTGTGTTTGAGTATCAGTATCAGTTCTAGCTTAGGAAGGAATTTTGTGCATTTTCATCAACTGATAACCTATTAATGACTACAGTGGCCTCTCAATTTCTGCGATTAACTCTAGTAGTTTTGTTCATGCACTACTTTCTTTGTAAGACACAGTGAGAAAATCTGCTTCAATTTTTTCACAGGATGTTCAGTATTCGCTGCAATTTCAAACTGAAGGCATAAATGGCAGAAATACCCCATTTTAATAATCTAAAAAAAGCAAAATATTTTGTGTGAAGCATTTATATGTCCCATCTGTATTCAGCTGTGTAATGTGCAAGGTGCTGTAAAGCTCTGCTTAACATTGCTTGAAAGATCATTTTTTGAAGAAAACCTATTACATGCTAATAGAGATTTGAGGACGTAAATACATGCAAAAGCAAATCAGAGTCTACGACCCCTTGTAATCATTAAACTGTTGCCTAGTGCAGAAATGGATCTGAGATGAAGTAGCTGTTCAGTGCTACATTTTTTCCCACTTTAGTAATAACTGAGTGAAACCTTTATTACTGTTCTTCATTTAAATTCTTGGAGTGCTGAGGCTGAACAGCTAATTCATCCTGGAGTACCTCAGGTGTACATAAGCTGGAATTCAGCTGAGAGGCAGTGATGAATAAAAGCAGTCACTGAATATTCAGTAATTTTTACTGTCCCAGGTCATCTGCCACAGACCCAGCTTCAGCAGACAGCAAGTAACCCCATCAGCTGAAACTAAGTGGGGCCTTTGGTGATTGCATCTGATGAAAACATCAAAATATCAAAGCTGCCAAAATACCAAAGGCTGAATGAGCACAAGAAATGTCTACATCTTTCCCCAAATTATAGAGCTGTTGTTTCCACGTGATTGAGGGACACTTTGGGAAAGCTTTCCCTGCCACTGCCTTTGTGTTGGAAATGCCCTTATTCTCAACGGCATAGCCTGTCATTTGCTTTATCTCAATTTACTGACTTAATATCTTTCTTTTTTATATATATATAAAATCAAGTTAACAGTCAGATTTTACTTGTCCTAAAGCAGAATTTTGACTCAATATTGGCTTCAGAAGCTGAATTACATTAGGGCTCTCAATAAATCACTGTTATTCAGTTGTACTGGATGTAAACAATGCAAAGTGCACCACGTTTTGTGGCTATTTTCACTCTTACCTGAAGAAACCAAATTTCTCACAGAAGTAATGGTTATAAAAAGTCTCTTACCATGGATGATTTCATATCAGTATTATCCCATCTTCTGACTCGTACAGTAAACTGCATATTTAGCATTGTCATTATTCCACTAAAAGTGCAGCTTACTTTTGGGGTAAGAATTTCAAAATACTCTTCAAAACTGGGCTTAGTTTGAAGTTCTCTCCTGGTCAAAAGTCTTTTTATCCCGTTTCCAATTTGAAGAACTGACATATCCTTGTCGAACATAAAATGAAATGGAAAAGTCTTACAGAACATAGATGCAGGAATCACAAGTGAAGACTGTGGTTTACATGGAGATAAGGAAGGCTTTGCACTTTTGACTTGTATAGAGTACAGCAAATAAGGCTGATTAGCAAACTCAGTGCAGTCATTATGAAAACAAGGAGGCATGAGCATCACTTCCACCTCAGTTTCATATAAAACATGAGCTGCTGCTTTAATAATGCCAGATAGAATAAGACTTGTGATTTTCTTAGGAAAGAAATAATACACATTTAAGAAGTCCTGATCTTTTTCCAGGCATAATATGGAAGCATCTTCAAGTCTGTCCTTTTTTCCTGCTTCTTGGCTGTGGCCACTCTGCTTCAGCAGAGTGGTGAAACTGTTTAGGAAGTCCTTAAGGGTTCCTCCAATAACACCTAATATGTGTTCATCCTCTTCATAGCATATTTTGAATAGCTCTTCACCAAGAGATTCACGTAGAGTCTCCACAGGAACACCTGCATGGAATCACATTTTAGTCAGAACTGCACTCATGACACTGAATTTCAGGCTAACCTCCACTAGACCAAATCAAGTAAGCAATAACCTTCCCTGATCCAGCAAGGTCACCTGAGAGCCCTCTCTCTTAGAAGTCTTGCTGCACATACTCGTGGTGTCTGGACAAAACGAGACAATAGGCTGTAGTTTGGAAAGATCCAAGACTCGTGTCTTTTGTAGAAATGTAGACAGAATGAATGTGTACTTTTGGCACAGGATTTAACCCAGTTCCCTTAGCTCAATATAAAGAAATAAAATAAGAGTTAAAAAACTTAAAATAAGAACACAAAGGAAGAATAAAATAGGATCTGTGGACCCACACAGATATAAGTACTATGCCTGATCCAATAAATTAAATGACCGTAGGAATACTCCGGGCCACTGAGGCCAGTTGGCACAGCACAGCTCACATCTTTGCTAGAAAATTTGTTTTAACAGCACAGCTGCAAGCAGACTGATGGTTGGGAATGTTCCAACTCCCCAACTGTTACTGGGAATCATTTGGAAGTGTTATCTGTCACAGGCCAACTGCATGCCAGGACCAGCTTAACAGTTCAAGTGTACAAAAAACCATGTTTCCGTTTCCTGGAAATGTTAATTTACTATTACAGATGTAGCCAGAGAGTTCCATATTGCAAATTACAGCAGTTCTCTTCCAACAGACTACAGTCTTGCAGAAGAAAAGGATCGGTATAAGACAGCAACTTACTACTGAACATATGTTTCAACTCCCTCTAGGCGTTTGGTTTTAGGGGTGGATGATTCTATGCCTTCTCAAACTTGAGAAAATCATCTCTTTAGCTCAAATTTTGACACTCTGATCTGTTAGCTGCAGAGATCACAGTTTAGCCTCTGTGTTGCCAGCATGACGGTAGCCCTTGCATGTAGGAAATTATTTCTTAGTAGCAATCCTAATTTATATATACATTTGTTATTTTACATACATAACAGCTGAAAGCAGGACAATAATATATATATACACATATATATTATTAAATGAAATTATATTACCTGCTGCATTAGCATGATCACTGATTATTTTTTCAAAATCTTCTCTATCCCCAGTTTTTCTGTAAAGATCATAAAAATATAAATAAATACTATGAAAAGTCATGATATACCTTGTAAAAAATAGGAAATAATGGAAGTTACCTACCCTGTCTTTAATCTGTATCAACCAAGCCTTGCTATATAACAGACAGTTATTCATTAATTCAAAATAGAGTCTTGGTAGGATCTCAGATTATCCTGTGTATTTGTGATAAGTTAAAGTCTTAGTGGTCTGAGCTCAGATACAGATTGAGGCCAAATGCCATGGCCCGTTATTGATTAAAAACTCTTAGGTTGCAACAGTCCTGTTTTTTCATTTAGTTCAGGTTTTTTGTTTGAAGCCATAACTAAATTTCATAACATATTTTATAATATAATTGGAATTTACATTCAAGTATTTATTTTAATTACATTGCATTCAATTCAAAAGAGAAGGCATTTCTGTTTTGAGAGGAAATACCAATAATATCTATAAACTTCAAAATTATTTGTTCATTGGTAGTAATTCAGATTCTGTGTTACAAAATTGCAGCCCTCTGAGGTCAATAAACATCTACCTGAATGACCAACCGACAATGATGAGAAGAACATGTAGCTTAGACTAACCTGCATATAAGCGATAAGCTTTTGTTAAATGCTTTCTGGATTTCTTCACTTGGAATATCATTGATGTATTTATGTGCAAAAGCAATACAGATATTTAGATCTGTTTTAAATTTGCATTATTACATCATTCAGAATAGCTCAATACTTCAAGGTTTCAAACTAATACACCAGGAAGCAATACATAATTAAAGATAGGGAAAACATTCCTATCAATATGCCACTCAGTAACTGCACCACATATATGACCAGCTATCTTTGGTTCAGTTTCTGCATGTAAACTGCTTTGAAAATACAAAGTATAATTTAAAAGATACATTGTAATTATCTGTTCTTAGCATGGGGACCAATAGTGTAGTTTTCAGCCTTGTTTTTTTTCTCCACTTCTTATTTTTTGCATTCAATAAATTGAATCCTCAGTGTGTAACAAGATGCTAAGAAGTTCTCACTCCCTATGAGGCTCAGATGATTAATACTGGGTTAGTGCTAAGGAGTGCTGAAAATCAAGCTGAGCTCCTCAGAAACAGAAACAAGAAGCCAAGTGAGCCCAGTGAAAACATGTATGTCAGTATGTGTAGCATATCACTGTTCAGAAGCCATTTTTTTTTTTTTTTTTTTTTAATATTAACTGTTTGCATCTAAAAACCTTTTTCTGGAATCTTAAAAGCATTGCAATAGATCTATATACAACCACATCTACCTTTCCATTTATGCCTGAATAGTCTCTGGCTTCCTCCAAAACGCTCATTTTTCACAGTTGTTGCCTGTCTCCCACACAAATGGCTAAATTTGCTCATTAAGTCAACTTTATGAGTGATATAAATGTGAATATTTTTAAAATAAAATCATTATTATCTTACATTACATGAAATATTTCACACCAGTGGGACAAGATAACTGAAAACAGAGTCCAGAATCCTGATTCCCAGTTCCTACTCCAGTCCTTATGAACTGTCTGCAAAACAATTTTGCAGTGAAGAGAACTGCAAACCCATTACACATACATACCTGGTTTCTTTTATTTTGTGTTTTGCAAGTGTCCTCTGAAGTGCAAGATTTAGTCTTTCAAACTGGGGAATAAAAAAAAAATATGTTGATTAAATGTAATTGCTGAAAATTCAATCATAACATTTTTATATAGAGAAGAATTAGTTCACTGTCTTTAGGACTAACATCCCATGTTCTTTACCATGAGGGCTGTGAGGTACCAGAACAGGCTGCCCAACAAAGTTGTGAATTCTCCATCCCTGGCAGTGTTCAAGGCCAGGTTGGACAGAGTCTTAGGGGACATGGTTTAGTGTTTGGTGTCCCTGCCCATGGCAGGGGTGTTGGAACTAGATGATGTTAAGGTCCTTTCCAACCCAAACTATGCTATGATTCTAACAGAAAAGATGGTCATATTCTGCATTATGCCTGGAACAAAACAGTAAAAAGTAGTTCTACATAGTAACTTTTCTTGGAATATTAAGAGAAAGTGCAAAGACTGAAATTGCAAAAGGTAACAGTTTCAAATGCAGCCATAAAAGATCAATACAGCATTCTGTGCTTCAGATTACCTCCTTTTCTTATTTCAGGACTACAGCATTTCAAGACAAAGTTAGAACAATTTATTTTATATTTGTACAAAAAGAATAATTTTGGCTATGTATGCTGCAAAACTAAATATCCTCCAGATGAATCACTGTAGATAACCTTTGTAAAAGGATTCCATAATAAAAGACCCTTTAGAGAACCATGAAGATTTATCTTAATTTACCTCAATTCCATGGTTCCATATTCTTCCTGAAGTTCCTAATTGGAAGAGATAGAATACTTTCCAAACATGCATATTTCAAACTACTGGGGCCAATGTAGCTATCTTATGTAGTTTCTGAACACTTGAAATCCAAACTTCCCATGAAGACAGGGTCATAGACTACTGCTATACTGCCATGACACAATTTGGCTGTGAGGCTTCCTGTGGTCTGGCTTTTCTTTGGTTCTCATTCCTTGAAGAAACTAGCATTTTCTATTCTAGACTTTACTTTCTGTATTTTCAAAAGGAAAGTCTGCATTCAAAGAAAATATCATGTGAAAGAAAGGCAGTATATTTGGGAGACTTTTTCCAAACAAAAATCTAAACTGAGTAACTGTCCTACCATGTATATGAACACAATGTACACTACATCTGTGTATAAACTGGTACAGTAAAATACCTTTCAATTCACTACTTACCAATGCCATCTTCATTTCTGTAAACACCCAAAGAAGCAAATAAAAAAATATCATATACTACACTATCTCAGACTTCATCAAAAGTTATTCCAGATGCGCTATGTCCTGGACTTCCACACATAACTCGCTTTTTCACGGGGAAGTTCCTGAATCAACTGGGGCCATAATGTGGCCCCTTGTTTTAAAGTTTTTAATTAGAAAGATGATGTTAATTACTGATGGTTAAGTAAGGCACTATGAAATATCTAAGCAATGAAAAATATGTTCTGAAACAAGCAAAGCCCTTCTACGGAGAACTGGGACTGGCAAGATGATTAGGTCTTGACTCCAAATCAGCATGAGGACAGATTACTATACTTGGACAAAGTTCCAATGAATATGACTTGAATAACTGGAAATAGCAGTGACAGTAATCTTGAACTTCAGTAGCTCCTGGGGTAAACAGTCGTAACATTCTTGACTTTGCCAAGCTTTTGTTGCAGCTGATGAACTAGGTTATTTGGATTATGCAATAAATGGCTGCATATATCTATACTACTCTTTAAATTAAAAAAAAAAACAACCCATGGTTATTTCATTAAGAAACCCAACAACAACTATATACTACAGAAGCAATACAGCAATACTGACACCATAGAAAGGGCTCTTTGCCACTTCATTCTTGAGTTAAAAGTCTTTTCCTTTACATATGGAAAGGTCAGTTTAAAGGGATTAATTTCTTCTGTAAATGCAGCAGAGGTGAAAAGGGGTCTATCAAAAAATGCATGTAGAGTTTTAGTGAAAGAGTAATAGATGAAGAGGTATGAAAACACATCTGAAAATAGATTTAACAAAATCCAGCACTTTTAGTAAGGAGCACTGAACGTACAAACAATAGAATTATAATTAAATGAGTATACAGACTTGGACATTTGCCATTTGTAGCCCCTATGTATTACAGCCAGTTTCTTCACACTTTCAACAGAATTTGAGGCAAGCCCAAGTGTTGACTGTTATGAAGCTGCATTTTTCATGTTCTTTTTACAGAGATAAACCATATTTATCTCCACTCAAGCAAACCACTGTGCATGCACTTTATCTGTTTTCAGTTGAGTTGAGCAGAGACATAAGAATACCTCTGTGATAAACACAGAGGTTTTTAAAAATAGTATGGCAGAAGGTTAGCATCACAGCACATGAAAACAGCTATTTCAATTTTAATGTACTTAACAGTATGGATTCACTTAGTTGAATTGATGAGGTGACCACAAAATTTTACATAATTAGGTAACAAGGCAGAGTTTCTCTAATTGCACCTCTAAAGCAAAATAAATTGCTACAGAAATATATGGATTTTAAAGGAACAATTAAAATGATGAATGGAATGTTGCCAATACAAGGCAAAGCTACAGGGAAATACAGTGGAAGGGATGGTGTGTACAGAACTGATTGTGGCAAAATTGTATCCAGAAGGAACGGAAGAGGATGAAACGAGGATTTAAACTATACAGAACTACATAAAAAACCAAACTGTGTAGTCAGAAGATTTCCTAAAGGCTGGCATAAAATGCTTTTTTAGTATTCATAATTGAATGCTATTACAGTATTATTATGCAGTATCTGTTTACCTCAGGAAAGATTAGTTTGCAGATGCTTTCAGTTAATGTGTGCAGGTACACTCTACTTCTGCTTGTTTTCCTTTGTGGAAGGTTTCCGTGAGCATCTTTTTCATGGACTTCTTTGCAGATGGGCAAAGCTGCCCTAGAGCTGTTTTCTGCACAATCCTTGTCACACTCCTCAGTAATGTGACTTTGAGTGAGTAAGGAGAAAGGACATTCCCCTGTGATCTTCAAGTCTTTCAGTTTTGTACAGAACATACTGTATGAAGTCTCCTTTGAGATTAAGTACTTGGCTTTGTGTTTAATGATTCTCTTCTGCTACCAACAAGAGCAGAAGATACCAGAATAGTAGATAAGGCAACTACTGTGGAAGATTACTGGTAGCTATAAATCACCACAGGAACAAATGTATGCCCCTGCAAAAAAAGAGGAAAGAAAAGCAAAATTAAAAACATTAATTTTCTCTTTAAAATTCCCATGTTGTGCTAGTTTTATCCTGTGTGCATTACAACAATGGCTTTTTCTAGGACCCTGCTCAGGAAAGCACTTAAGCTCATGTGACATTTTAAGTATATAATCCCTACTGACTTCAGTGCTTCAGGTAATTAAAATTGCATGCATGGATAAGTTCTTGGCTGAATTTGGGCTCTAGTGATTAAGGCAGAGAAGTTGTTTTATCTGATATATCTTTTGTCACATTGATGGATGAAGTTTCTGAAACAGTAGAGAACAAAATTCTAATGAGAAAACCTTTTTAATTCTTCATAAGCAGCTATTAAAAACTACGTGATATGGCACAATGAAAATGATTTGTTATGGATGCGTAAATTTCAATTTACTTGATGCCCAAGACAACCTTTTTATATCAGAGAGATGTATAACTAAAGTTAGTACTTGTTCTTCTGGAACAGAAAACCATTCATGATCGAAGGTTAGCACGTTGGGTAAAAGCCACTGACTGCTGACAACTACCTTAATGGGTATCAGACCACATAACTGAAGTGGCTTGGAAACACCAAGGCATTTTTGTGCTTTTGAAGGTAATACCTTTCAAACAACACATAAAAAAAAAAAAAAAAAGCTGGAATTCTCATTTTAATAATTTTAATAATAAATGTTTGTTACATGTATTTCAGGCTGAGTATGAAAAATATTCTTCCATTAAGGGCTTTATTTTCTATTAAGTGCATTTGATTGAATCAGATCCTTTCATCCTCGTATAATACTCTAACAAGGTAATCTTTGAGAGCTTTTGGCAACTCTTGGAGCAGCTGATTTGGCTCTCTGGCGATACGGTACAATAACTCTTTCAGAGGCGCTATAGCTTTAATCAGCCTGTGAACCACACTGCTTATTTCTGTCCCTGAGACACCCAAAGGGCTTTTAGGGTCACACAGCAACTGCACCAGGGTTAAAAATAACTAATTCCCTGACACAGGTTATAAGCTGCTTCTTTTGAAACAGCTGGAATGAATGGCACAGCAGAGGAGTGCTGTAGACCCAGCACAAGTGGCATGAATAGAAGGAGAAACAGGAAGAAGCTACTTTGGCTGGACCTCATGCTGCAGAAGAATATTTGGCAGAAAAGGCCCTTTTAAAGTATACTGTAATGCTGGTGGTGTCAGGCCAGCTTCTAGTGGACATCTATCAGAATTATTAAAGTATTATTTTAAGAATCAATAAACACAATGCTAAGAACAAGAGGCTGAAGAATGTTTACATAACATTCTATATCTCTGATTTCAGTTTTTTCACAGAAACTAATTTGTTTCCACTGCATGGACATTAGTAATGCTTTATTTTTTATTACTGAATACTGTTGTGCAGCAAATAAGGCAATGAAAAATTTCTAGCCAGAACCACACTTTCAATACATAAATATATGTAATACTTATTCTTTATAACGTAAGCACTTTATACACATGTAAAAATACTTTTATTCAGGAGCCATTATACAACCTTCTATTACTTTACATTATTTAATCTTTGTATTACTAAACAAGAAAACTGTTTCTCTGTTTCTAGAAGAAAATAATCTGGAATTATTTGAGGGGTCACTTCCACGAGAGCATGTTGCATTTTAATTAAATTACATTTGATGTGGCAGGTAGAATCTGAAGGAAGTGATGCCATTATTTTACACCTGGAAAACCTCAAATCTTCAGAAGCTGCCAAGTGGGAAGGAGAGGTCCCAGAAGATGATTTTGTGCCAGGAATTATGTTCATGGGCAAAATGGGCACTGATGTACAGCCAAAGCTATTGGACATGTACCTACTGTGTCTGTGGTTTCTTTTTGCAGTAGAGCCTGCCACCCTTTGCACCACAGGACACTCACATTCAACCGCTTCCAGCCCTGAAGGGGACCGGAATTTGTGCCCTTGCTCTGAACGTGACCCTGCACCCCTTCCAATTGCAGTTTATGACAAAATCATCACTGATGTGCAAGAAAGGGGCAATCCCTCATGTTTCTAGTAATAATACTGTTGTACAAAACCAGTAGCATTAACGTGCAGATCTTTAAATTCCAAACAATGATGACACAGTTCCTGAAGAAAGCTTCCTACAGAACCATTTTTCTAAGTACCCTGAAGTTCTTGTTTTCCCAGAAACAAACGGGATTGTCCTTTGTGAACAATTATTCCAGTTCAAAACCACTATCAGCAATTTTCAAGCAGCAAGCAATTAAAAACTCTTGCTGACCTCTGCAATGGCAAGACCCCCTAGATCACATCTTTAAAGAAACAAACTGGAAAACCTAATTCCATGACCTTCAGAGGATTCAAATACTTAAAAAAAAAAAAACAAAAAAAAAAAACAAAAACAAAAAAACTAAACCAAACCAAACCAAAACTCTCCTGCATATACTAGGTCTTCCTTTATTAAAACATCAGGGTTGCATCTGGTATCCTAAGTGCATCTTACCCTTAGTATATAAGTTTTTTAAGGTCTGACAGGAGAAAGACAATGAATCACCAGTGTAGAACCTACAGAAGGAATTCTAACAGTATAATGGACCTTAAAAAGACAGAAGAAAGACAGCACACATTACAGGTTAAGTCTGACATTTGCAGATGCGTTTCAAGAATGAGGAACAGCAGCCCTCCCTTTCTTCACAGTGTTTAAAGACATTTTCTAATCATAACAAAAAAAAAATAGGAAACATGGGAAAAGTTTCTGGGTTTAATTCCTCTCCAAATATGCTTTGAGAGAGCTCATCCCAGGGGAGCAGCACTGTTTCATGTGAATTCTCCATCACTGCCGTATTAATTGATGTCATATTTACCTTGGGAAGCAAATTTAAAATTAAAATTAAATAATCTCCTGTGAGATCAAACTACAAGCAACCAATTTATGCAGTGCCCGGCTGAATGCACTGTGCCACTCAGAAAAATGAAGCTGACTTTACATAGTGTAGTCATATATACAGTAGAATAACTCGAGTGCTCAAAATGCTTTGTGCAAACATTTCATTGTACATTTCCATCTATACTTGTCTTACATCTAAATGCCTTCCTGAATGCTTATTTGTACTAGTTGCTTTTGAATATTTACCTTCACTAAAGCATTTCCTTGACAGGGCCATGAAATACAGTGCAATGAATCAACCATAAAATAAACTCCCCTAACATTAATACAGTCATTTATAAGAATTAAGAATAGCACTTGTTAACAGTAGCTAATGATGGTTTATAATCGTAACTTATGGACATGGCACAAAAATCAGAAGCAATATTAAATACTTTTTACTTCAGAGTCCCTTGCTTGAGGGAACAGAATATGGTACGATGCTATAATGTCACTTCTTGGTTTTGATCACACATACCATTTTGGTCGTTGAACTGCTGCATGTTGAGCAACAATTAAGAAAAAAAATAGTTTGCTTCTCAGCAGTCAGAAGATACCATTGACTGGATCTAACTTAATTCAGCACAAGTGTGATTGCAGTGTTTGCAGGAGCTCAGTGTGGTCTGGGAGCCATTGACTCAACAGAAGCAGCTGGTAATTTCTGGCTTGCCCTTATGGAAGATGGAGGCTTGCAATTCCCTTTCAGCTCCAATCATTATGAGATGCAGAAATCCCTGCTTTTTGCCCCTTGCTAGTCATTAGGCCTCTGCACAGAGTAAGGCAGGAACTTCTATTCACAGGGAAAACACAATCAGCTTCTAGCAAGACAGGTTAGTACCCATCACACTATCAGTAGCAGCTCATTGTGGATTCAGTTGTTGTGCCTCCCAGCAGACAAATACAGGGAAAATAACTAAATCCTGTAATTTTGTCTTATTAATCTAAAGTGCAGTATCCACGCTTTATTTTTTCTACTTCAAGTGCTGTGTGTAACAACAGAATCAAAGCCCTTGTGATTTGTCTGCTCCCAAGGATTTTAAGGAGGCTTCTAAAATACTCAGAGACAACTGCTCAAGTCCGCATCAGTAAGTTCATTTAAGAAATCAAAGTATTTCTTAGGCTTAGTAAATTCTGTACAAATAAGCTTTCTCTGGCTGCTTCATTGTTAAACATATGCAGAGTGCACACACCTTCAAAGAATTAATGTGTCTGGGTATTGCTGCTTTAGAGAGCAGAAGATGCAGGTAACTGGAGCAGACAGGCAAATCTGATTACAAATTTCCTAGTGGAAGTGGTTGATACCTAATAGAAAAGTGCAGTTGTTGACTTAGGTTGAGGACATCTTGGAAAAAACGTGTCCTTATGAAGAGGAGTGAAATGTTTTCCTGTATCTCCCCAGCCAGCAACTAACTCATCGACTGAAATTTGAGGATGCCTCATTTACCTCTTTCCAGTAATTTGGTCCTGTCATTAACAGAGTAAATACATTTACTAACCTACCACGGGATAACCGTGTCATTACACAAGAATAACTTAAAAACCGTATCATGTATTATAACTTGCATATTAGTAAAGTGCACAGTAGGGATAGGACTTCTAAATCTGCAGCAGCAACATAAATGTAATTAAAGTATTAATCAAACCATATCACATAAAGAACAGAACTATAGAAAGAAATTGCAAAGCAGAGGAGTTGAGCTCTAGGAGAGACCATTCAATCCTAAATCGTTACCACCCTTGTGCAGTCACTAGCATTACACTACAAAGTGGTACCCTTTTTCCAGCAAGATCTAGCCTCTTTCATGGCACAGATTTTTGCTACTTGAGCAAAGGCAATAACTGATGAAAAGGCTTTTATCCTCTCTCTATATCAGGATGAAACAGAAGAATATTGGACAGTGGACTTCACAGTAAGTTACTGGTACTCAAGAAATTGCTAGATTCAGCAAATTCCACTCTAGCTCTCAAAATATGCTTTATCAGGCATCAACTTTTCTGCTTGCTCCCCCAAACTTCCACCCTTCTTTCTGACAAGTCATACCTAGTGCTGATCTGTCAATATCCTAGAGCCCTTTCGAGTAGTCTCACCATTTTTTCTCCAAAGCAATAATTGCCATTGTACACTGTGCAAGCTCATTTCCAGTGTCCTTACAGCCAGATGTAGCTCTGTCTGGGGCTATTTCTAAGGTAAGTGTACTCAAAAGTTTTCTGCAAATCACGACATACTTTTGATAGCAAGGAAATACCACAGGACACCACAGCACTTGTGGAACTATCTAATGGAATTGCAGTGATAACTAAGCTGAATACAAGGTAGTAAACCAGCTATGATAAAATAATATGTCACAGCAATCAATTATTATTTTAACAGTCTAAACATTTTAGTAAATCCAAATTCAGTGTTGCAACTCATCCCAGTGACTGCCCCACATGACTGCTTAGCTTATGGCAAACTAAAAATCTAGCCCTTTCTTGCAAGACTTTCTTCTCACATAATGTGGAATTTCCTCACCTTTCCACCTTGTTTTCTTTACCAAGTGTTTTAATAAACAGAGAAACACAATCAAGTGTTTCCTCTGTGCTCCACATTGAATGGATTGTGACCTGTGTTGCTGAAATATTAGATACCTACAAAGCTAGGAGATTAAGAAAATAATTACCTTTGTTTTCAGAGAAGAAAATAAGTTATCTCCTTTTCCATCTTGTCCCTATTGTAATCCGCAGAAAATAAGTTTCAAGGATACATAACTGAACTTCAAAACTGCTAATATGTCTCACTTTAAGGTCATTACGAGACAGACATTTCTCCTGCAAGTGACAGGACAAGGAAACGGCCTTAAGTTGTGCCAGGAGAGGGTTAGATTGGATATTAGGAAACATTTGTTTGCTGAAAGGTTGTCAAGCACTGGAACAGGCAGTCCTGGGAAGTGGCTGAAAGACTTTCCCTAGAGGTATTTAAAAGATGTGTAGATGTGGCACTTTGGGATATGGTTTAGTGATGGACTTGGCAGAGGGAGCTAATGTTTGGACGGGATGTTCTTTAAGGTCTTTTCCAACCTGTATGATCCTGTGATACTATAATTCTATGATTTGTGTAATATGATCTGTAATAAGGTACCTTGATATTGCAAACAGTACTCTTAAAGAGAGGGAAAAATCCTGAAGTATCACTGAATTTCTGACACTCATTTTGTGACTGACTCATTTCTCTCTAATGGTCTGAAGCAAATCCCTGGACCCAAATATATCCCTGGGAGAAGCCCAGACTCCAGATGTGAAAGTTACATTGCAGACACATCTCTGCTTTCAATTAAAGGCACAGGGGGAGTCCTAATTACTGCACCCATGTTCTGGCATGTAGCTAAAGGAAGGACTGATTCCCAAATGCTGTTTATAAAATATATATTTGTCATTTTAAGTATCGCATGTACTTTCATAGGGTAAATATTTTTCCTGCGCCAGGACCAAATAACAGGGAGGCATGCTGAGAAGATAGCGTGGGAAAAATACTCTCTTCCTGTGAGTCAAAACCTATCTGTGAAAACACTCCACAGCAAGCTCAGCACGCAGCCTCACAGCGCCTGATTCTCTGCTTCCCTGCTCACACACTCAGGCAGAGACAGCAGCCTTTTGGTTGTGGCACATCCTCGGACCCTAACCCCAGTCCGAAGCATGGCTTGTATCACCAGATAAGCAGCTTATGATGGACATGCTACCCTTGAAAACTCCAACCTGCTTACGCTGTGGGAACTCTTGAAGGTGACTGCTCATGGGCATTTTCCTGAGGCAGAGTCAACAATACCTCACAAACACTAAAAATAACCTGCTGTATGTAACCATAACACATTATTTAGGTTGATTTTTTTTAAAAAAAATGAGAAATCCTGCTATTGAACTGACATAACTGTCTATACCTCAAGAGACCTGGGTATCCAGAAGAAGAAACTATTGGAACAGAGGACGTGCTGCAGTGAGGGCAGGCAAAACCAAAAGCAACCCACAGTGTCTGGAAACTATTCTCACACTTTAAATTAATGTATTTTAAATGTAGCATTTAATCAGCATCTGCAGTCCATGAAAATACAATACTTTCATAAAAATCATAAGACAGAAATAAATTAATGTCTTCAGAACCCTTTCATTTCAAGAATTAAAACTTGTCCTGAGGACATGTGGTATTTATGACAGTTATCAGGAGTTAAATGTAAAGACGTAAGTCTTGCCTACAGCAAATGGAATGTAAATCAGAATCCACAAAAGGAGAAAGGCTGTGGTACTACAATATGAAGTAACTGTCAACAGTTGTTCTTACTGATTCTTTACAAATACCTACTTACAACTCCATCTCCCTGATAAATAAAACTTCTCTCTCATATAACTGTCCCTCAAACTTCAAATGCCCACAAAATCTGATTTTTACCTCATTCATAGCTCAAACATTTTTTTAGGGGCAGGGAAAGTAAAACAATACTTGCAATCATTCTAATAAAAGCAAAATAGGGCTTTTATCTCATACTAATTTTCTACTGAAATTTTTAGCTAGTATTCATGACTTATCCAGGACTGCTGCATCATGTAGAATAAACTGTTTTAAAAAATCCATATTTCTAATGCATTAAGTGACTTCTCATTTGAGAACCATGGTCTGGATGAACTGTGAAGCATGATGATAAAATAATTATCCTATTTCTTCAAAGACACTTATCTCACTGAGACTTCTACATGCATGCATTTGTCTGATTCAAATTCAGTGTGGGTAACTGCTTCCCCAATGACACACAGGTTTGCATAAACACCATTATTGTTGTTATTTTCCCAAAGATACTGAATCATTGTCAAGTAATACAAAACATTGATTGTAGTGTAGTATGACGGTGCTTATGGTTAAACATTCCCTTTGTGTTCACAACTTGAAATTATAATGAAGAGCAAGTTTTATAAATAAAGGTCCCTGAACTCTGTATTTCTTGAAGAACTGTTTGAAAACCAGGTCTGTAGAAAGCAAAGTGTTTCATTAGTAGATTTCAATTGCAGAGTTTTCTGACTGAATATTTGCCACCTGCCACTTCTGTTTACAATGTCGACACAATCATTTTTGCACTGAAAATCACTGACAACTACTTTTCAGATTTATTTTTAGTTAAGCACTCATGCCAACTTCCATTGAAGTCAATAGCTGGTTTCTGAACATAGCAGAAATAAGATTAACCTAACAGGTCTGTGACTCGTATCACAGAAATACTGATTCGCATCTTTCTTATTTTTGAAGCAAAATAAGGCCCAGGCTTTTTTGGTTTTGCGATTTTACAGGTAGGTGTGCAGATGTGATGGTAAACACCGAACTGAGGTATCTGAGATTCTGGAAAAGTCAAAAACTATGCATGGAAACCTAGCAACAGGAACTTCTAATTAGTGAAAATCATTTATCCCACATGAACAAGGTCATGTCCTTGTAATTTTTCTGAGAGAGAAAAAATATATTGACTGAAGAAGAGTATTCAACTGGAATAGATGAGTGAAGAGCTGTTTTCACAGCCATCATGCAGCCACTGATTCTGTTTTAGCTAAAGCCCATGGCAAAGAAAACAGCTCTGAAGAAAAGGAGAAATCAGCTACTTTCCCAATTGCTCTCTTCCATGGTATCGCCAGAGCAGGACCAGCAGGCACCTTCCTTTTTTATTAAATGCTAACAGAGTTTCTGCTAGAAAACAGGTTTAAAGTCATTGAAATTGCTGATTTGGCCATGGGCATTGGAAATGAGTACCTTTTTTTATTTCCCCAATTGGCCTGTCATTTTTCTCAAAATGTAAGGGCAGCTACAGCTATTCACAGCCCATCCCTTTCAAAATCTGCCATTTTAAATAAAGACAGGAGCAGTAGATCTTACCTTTGAAAATCACACTTGCAAAGCCTATCAGCACATCTTCAGAGACTGAATGCTCTAGGAATAAATTACAATTCCAATTTCCCTGTTGTGTAGATCACTTAGCTGCTTTCTAATACTGCTCTGGAAAATACAGCAGATACCCATTTAAAGCAGAGAAAGGTAGGTAATTATGGTAAATATATAAATTTATATTATCTTTGAAAGCACAGGCTTCTTGAAGCAAAGTAAAGATGAGATGTTTTGTGAAATACTGAGCTTGCACGTGATATTAAGAGAAATTAATGCTATTAATTAATCACAGTAAATAAGCCCTCAATGACTAAGGGTAGCCTGACGTTAGTGTATACAACCTCTGTAAAAAAACTAAATATTATAGAAATCAAGATGCAGATTTTGGCTTCCTGTAGACGGTTCAATCTGTGATGCTTGCTATTGCCGGGAGTTATCAAGTTACTGATCCTTCAAATCCTTCCGTTCAATTTATTCTACTTCTCTTTTAAGCATGTGAAAGAAGTCAAATTGCATAGATTTCTCAGATTACTTTTGCACAGGAAACGTCAGCAAATGCAAATGACAGCAGCAGGGAGAATAAACCATGCAAACATAACTCAGAGATAATGCCATATTTGCCACATACTCTGTAAGTGGAACTTCCCCTTGGCCTTGGTGGCAGTTTCATGTAAAGACTGAGGTGAAAATGTGGCCCTGCAGAAAAATAAGCTGAAAATATTTATGGGTCATTCAGCTTTGACACATCTATTTAAACATGAAAAAACTGTATGGGACAGACTATAGCAAAAATCTAGGTTAGGTTATTCAGATCTAGAAATGTGAAATCCCTTATAAAGGAACTTCTTGTTTAAGTAATACTTCCATTGAAAATCAGAGGATTATTGAAGCATTAACGCAAAGGAAAACACGTGACATATATGCTACTTCTCCAAACCTTCAGTGGTGCTAAACAATGAAGATCCAACCTTATGTCTAAAAAAATACTATCAAATTGAATCATAAAATAGTAGAAGACTCAATCAGTGTGGCTTCCCCAGTAATAAGAGATGCATTTAGAAAGATTTGCCGTGTCTTAAACCATGCATTATACTGATTCAAGTGCATTAACTGTTGAATTGCAGCTTCTTGTAACAGTATCAAAACTGAATATTAAGTACCACAAAAAAAAAAAAAAATATTATCCATCTTTTTGGAAATTTAGTGTCTGCTTCAGTTCCAATTATTTCAGTGACAGAGTGCTGGGCACAAACAGGCACAGAAACATATGCCTGGCTTGGAATACTTGCAAATTCCATTGATATTCACTTATTTCTGTGGTAGACATTTCAGATTAACAGAGATTAAAGGGATTAAAAGATTTGGAGGAATGAAAATCCAAGAAAGGGTTAACAAAGAACACAGTGCATAATCTCTTATCAGATGTACAATCAATTTGAAGGTAATTTCAGGGTTTAAATATGTAATAAAAATAAATTAGATGTATTTAAACCGTAAGGATTCTCCTGCTACTTTTCTCACAGCCTTTTGTGACTTTTGGGGCAATACCCTTAGGTCTTTGTCTCACTGGGAAAATGCAGGAAACTCTTCCATAAAAGAAGGGGGATGATTTCACCAGAGGATTGGATTTTCCAAAAGACTGGAATCATATGAAAAACTTTTACCAAAACATACGCTTGTCATGCAAACTAATGAGGTTCTGTAATACACAACATGTATTCCATGTTGTGAACTTTGTACATTGTAGGAATTGTGGGGTAATCACCCTGGATTATGGATACATGGTGGACAACTGTCCACAGTTTTTGTCTCACAAACTCTACAACTGCATTGACTGTAACAATGTTAACATCACAGATTCGGCTATTTCAGACCAGTCTGAAAGATCAAAACTTTGCTCTAGTACTCAGATAACAGTTTTTCTCATTTATCATAGCACTATTTTGCAATACCTACTGTCTTTCATTATGTCAGAAAGAAAAAGGAGAGAAGAGAGATACAGATGATTTTGTTTTAAATGGCACTGATTTAAAGGCCAGATATACATAGTTACTGATTTAAGATTTCATAGTTTTGCATTTTTTTTTCTTAAAGATGTTTCACTTCTCTTTTAGAATATGTTTATAAGGAGGCTCTTTTCTTTCTCCATCAGGCCTTCTGAAATACCAGCCATGAGATCCCAGGAAGGAAGCACTACTTACCTAGCTTACTTGAAAGCCCTGACTTGCAGCCCAGTGAGGCACTAATGTCAGCAATCACCAAGAACTGCAAGTCAGGCCCTCCTTGCACTGTGCCACCACAGAAGGTAAAGAACTGTAAGGGCACTCAGTTCTTAGTTCAAGGAGTGACAGTTTATGCTTCAGTGCTGGCAGCCTTTGGGTTTCAGTGCTCAGGAAAAATGAGCACAGAACACAGATTGAGAGTCTTGCTCTAGAGGGTAGGGCTTCAAATGTGAGCATCAGCTAAGGAGAAGTAGCAGCAGACAGGCTTGTGGAAATAACAGCTGACCAATGGACGTTGCCAGTCATCCCTGAAGGTTGAAATCTGAGCACTCAAGTGACAAGCAATGACTGCGTAGGATCTTGGCTGCATTGACTTTATTGAGGTAATGGAGTCATCTCAGCTGTACAATGAACAGTTGTTCAGTAAGATTGAATTCTCCTCATTTTGAGAATCAAAATTAATATCAAATGTAATTGATAAACATCTTCATCTCAGCACTTCACCTTGTGCAATGATAGATAACTACCCAGATGTCGTGAAGCTCAGTTCTAATGTAGGACCTATCCCACACCAAAGGTCCTTCCAAGTACTTTTTCCCACCAAAATGTAGAACAACCACTCTGTATGTACTGTTTTCCAAATCTGTAAAATGGGCATCTACCACAGAAGACCTGTTTTTTTCATTATATTAAGAAACCACATTCATTCCAAAAATGGGGCCAGGTAACAAAATGACTCCAACATGTCATGTTGCATACTGGCACTGTGAATAATAGCTCAAGCTAATACAGAAAATACTTCATCTGTTTCAGAGGTGAAAGGCCAGGCAGATTGGACAATGAACTGTGGGTGAAAACCTAAAAATTAACCAAAATCAAACACTGGCCCTGGCAAGTCCAGATGTACTCAGAGGAGTACTCAAATGGGTTTTGAATGGCATTAGAATAGTAACCTGAAAAGAAATGCACCTTCGACTGAAAAGTCAAATTTTTTTTGTTTACTGGGTTCTCAATAAAAGTAAACATCTATCAGATTACAGGTTTTACCTCTGTATTTGTGCATGTGCACAGACAAAGGATGCTACATAGCCAATTCCACCTTTTTCTAGAAATATATGAAATTCCATGATGAAAAGGCTGAGGGGCCATGTGTATAGTGAATCAGGCAGGAAGGAATTAGAGGCATGAGTTCCTAGAGGCTATAACTAGAAACCTAAATTTAAAGATAAAGAACGGCAGCATATCCTTCATGAAGAACTTCTTGCCAAGATGTAGACAGTATTTTTTTAAGCCTTTTGGCAATTCTGGAGCATCCAGAAACAATATGAATCTCGTGGAGTATATACTCTTGACAGGTAAAAACAAAACAGGAAAGAAAGTTTGCTGTACTGTGTATAATCATAATCTGTCTTTACGTGGGGTCAGAAACCTTTGAAATTTCCGCTTACATTTTAGGTGATGTTAAAAATCCAAAACATTTGTTTTAAATATTTGTACCTGGCAAGTTCATCTGAGGCAAAAGCACTAACTTTAGAAGTATCCTGTGATAATGGAGAAATTTTCAGCCTGGAGAAGAGAAGGCTGCAGAGAGACCTCA
>JAOEHX010013408.1:0-14543 GCA_025448015.1 Bolborhynchus lineola
TCAACCTGTGGGAGTTGCATTCTTTCGATTCTCCATGTAGCAAACTGTGTGGCTGATTTATGGCCTAAACCACGACAATTTCTCAGTTGTAAATATCTGTTTGGGACACCTTTGCCTTACTTCTAGAACACAGCTGCAGCAAGAAAATGTGCTTACCCAGAGGAGCTTACAGATAAAATACATTAAGAAGAGAAGTTTGTTGCTGTTTGTTCTTTTTTCTAATTTCATACATGGCAAAATGACACCTGGAAGTGTTAAGATGTAAGTCAGAAGATGCACAAAGCTGAGCTCAGTCTTGCTGAGCTGGGCCTCCATACTACCCAACAGAAAAAAGAGCAAGATTTCTCCATTTCTCATTGTCAAGATTATATAAAAAAATTAAGGATTTATCCTTTAAAAAATAAGGATAAGACTCATGCACCTCTTTTCTCTGAAATTTCAGTTGACTTTCTAATAGGTAAGGTGCATGAGAAATTAGACTGTAGTGAATATCTACCTTTCTCAACACGATATTAAAAGGTTCTGAAAGTTCTCTCTCATTTCTGCTTCAAGAGTGGAGAAACTGAGGTGCCCATAGGTTAAGTGTCTCATTTTCCTAAAAATCACTGAAACAGAAAGAAGTACAGAAACAGGGACCATTCCAAATAGAGTTGTTCTTTTCTACTGAATCCATCACTAGGTGATTTTATCCTCCTCATAAGTGGACTCTTCACCTTGCAAACATGGTGAAAAAAGGATGAAAAAATAAAATAAAATTAAAAAAAATAAACAGGAAGATAATTTTGTCCATAATATTCTTACAGTCTGTCTCAAAAGAAATGTCTTGTACACTTGAACTTTTAAATTAGAAACTTAGGCCCATGATGAGGAGATATTTTTCTATTTATTAAATAAGTACCTATACTTGCAGAAATTCTGGCCATGTGATATTTACATCACCTTCATGTCTTCAGCCCTGCATGTCTTGGTGAGAAAGATTCTTCGCCTATTAGGCACAATTCTCTTCTTTAAGGACCTTTTCAGTGCAAGGCTTGAATGTGACAAGTCTCACAGCCTTGAGAACTGATGCTCCAGAGTGTAGCTGTAAGGAAGCATTTCAAAGGGATGCAGAAAGGCCAAGTTCTACCTCTGGTCTTGGCTTCAATGATTTTGTGATCTCTGTTAAATCTCTCCATCACAGAACCCCTCTCTTGATTCAACTGTTAAACAGAGATAGCAGCATAGACCTTCACTGAATGCTTCTGAGGACAAATCCATGAATCAGTTTGAAGTGAGAGTGATGAGAGCAACTGAAAGACACTGTAAAATCACAAGCCTGCAAGAGAGTATATTCCCAAAGATTTGTTAGTCCTGCAGTGTTGGCCTATTCACAGCCACTGCTTTCCTCTGCAGCCTTTCCTCCATTATCCTGTTGTTGTGATTTGTAATCACTACCTGACACTTGGCTCTGACTGATGTTTGGCTGGTTGGTACCATAGCCAAGCTTAGAGCTCCTCTCCAAACTCTGCTGTTCACAGGGCTCGACAATACAAACAAAACTGATTCTGGTTACTGCCAGGGTTTGGGGCCATGTCCCATTATGGAACTAGAAAGGGTCAAAACTAATCACAAGTCTTAAAGAATCAAGCGTGTGGTAACCATGGGATTTTTGCATTCCTCTTGTAGGTGTTATCTCCATTGGCAATCATGACACACTGTTGCACATCTCCGTAAGCTTTCAAAGTGGAAACCTTCCAGTACAAACTCCTAAGCCATGACACATAATTTGAAGTCTCTCCATCAATGACTTCAGGTTGGTCTTGTGTCTGTTGTGCTTTCTGAGGAACAGGCATTCTGTATTCTAGTTTGTAATGCTTGACTGTATATCTTTGCTCTTGGATTTGTTGATGTGCCATCCATCAGACCTCCAAAAGGGAAGATAAGATACTGTTGGCTTTCAGATTCACCAGGAGAATATCCAAGGACAAAAACAGCAAGCTGCTTGACAAGGACCAAAATCATTATTCACAGGGAAAGTTCTCATTGTGTTGCTCTGTTCTTCAAATAAGAACTCCCTCTGCCTCCCGTGAGTGGAAAACAATTTCCTGATCAATGACAGCTCCAAATGTCAACAGCAACAACTTTAAACCAGTGCCATTCACTTTGCAGGCGTGTAAGCAGAGCCATATGTGTGCAGTACATCGTCTACTTTCACACATTCACTTTTTTTTCCCTCTGCAGTGAGGGTACCTCCAGCTCTCTTCAGTCAGTTAAGTGGGTCACGGACAATTCTCTGTCTTTCTGTCTGAATGAAGATTAAAATGGATGCCTCAAAGAGTGCTTTTTGGAGAACCTTATGGCAAGTCCCACCGGACAATGTCAAGTAGAGACAAACCGAAGAGAGTCATACAGTATCTGATCTTCAGGAGCCAGGCAGTAAATTGAAATAAATGGGATCTCAGCTAGCTAAGTAACAGTGGCATTTGTCATACTCTAAGAAGTTAAATGGCACTGTCTGGAGACTACCTATGAAAGACCAGACCATGACACCTTGGCTTGCAGCAAAGCATTCTTATGGTTTCTGTTACAGTAATATTGAGATGCTTCAGCTCAGACTAAGGCCTGGGAGGGAAACAGACAAGACAAGCTGCATGGAATCAATTTTAAGAAGTTGTTTAAAGCATCATTTAGATTTGGGAGCTTAATCCTCCTCTCCAAAAAACATTTGAGGTTATGCCTAGGGACTTTAACACCTGAAACATCAGTACTTCCTTGTCCACATTCAGATCCAAGTTGGGTTGCTGGACTTCGTACACACAAGTTGCCTAATTAAATACCTGAGATTATCACATGTCCATTCTCTGTGGCACCAGGCAGTGATGATTTTTGGGACGCGGCATTCCCTGTGGTTTTCTCCCATGCCAGGAATTAGATGTGGCAGTGATATGATACCTGTATCTGGCCTTGAGGTTTCCAGATGCTGGCTGTGGTTCTGTAATTTCCCTGCCCTGGTGCTTGGGGTACACACCACAGTCCCAGCAATTGAGCGATGCATTGCTGCAGGACCAAAAGATCAAGACTCCCACTTTAAGAATTTGGGTAATGGGCTATGAACACTGCACAGAGAAAGCATTTGGTTTCACCCCTCCTCTTCTTAAAGTGCTGCTTCTCTCAGTGAAGTCTTCCCAAGCTCGACTTTGCCTAGGAAGAAGGGTTGAATGGGTTAGGGGAAAGAGAAAGTTGCAGACATGGGTTGGGATCCACAGGTTTCATGCTTCTCGCAGTCTGTTGCCTGCTGCAAGTGGAAATGTGACCTCCTGGTATGCGATGCTGCCTTTCCACATGTCCCAGGAAAAAATGTCTTTCTCTTGCTTAGCTCCAAAACTGACTTCCATATTGCTGAGTTCCCTTTTAACTAATTACATATCATACACATATGTTAGGAAATATGGTCACAGTTTATAGAAGCTAATTATTTCTGTTAATTCTGCTAACTGAGAGGCAAGGACAGCTTGTTAATGAGTAACTAATTGAGAAGTGAGTTAATAACACCTCAGCTGATCTTGCTTGGATTGCCAGCCATTTCTCAATATTCATTAGGGAGACCAGTCCTCAGAAATGCATGTGGCAAGTTCTCTGCAGCCATTAAAGCAACTGAGTTCAAGTGCTTGAAAAGTGAAAATACAAACATACAGGAGATAAGAGCCTTAAATTATAAATAATTGGCTGTGATAACCACTCCAGCATCTGAGTGCTTGAATTTCCATCCACGACAAAAATTATGGGTTCTATCCCTCGCTCACAGTGACAAGCATGTGAAAGTCTGAGCAATTATAATTTTGGAAAAGGGTAGTTAAAGATCGTATTATTGACCTTGTGTGAGAGCAGACAGGGCAGAGTTAAGGCCATCTGTGACGGCTTAACTAGAAAAGCCAGTATTAGTCATATATTTGATGTACCTATTAATTACTGGCATTGCAAGAAAACAAATTAGTGATTTATTCTGCCTCCCCATCACTAAGGGTTTCAGTTTCTGGCTCTGTTTCAGATTTAGGAGCAAGCTTGGCTACATCATTTAGACGAGGAGATGTCTCACTAAATATAGAAGTCTGTGCCTGACTTACTACATGGACTCTCTTTTCAGATAAGGAACAGGTAGCCAGCTCCCACATCTACACACTTGAAAGGAAGGGACAATTGGTCCTACAGTGTGATAAGCACAATGTGGTTTCCCATCCAACACAACTCTCCCACACACCACATGGTTGGACATTGCCCTTGTTTCAGTAGCATAGTGGCCTTGTCTTGAACTATGATAGAGGAGGTACTTGGGGAAGACCTTGGCAAGAGGAGTTATACCTACCCTTGGCCATAGCTGAAGAGGAAAAATGTGCCCAAAAAGGAACATGAGCTGTTCCTGCAGGAGTCCTTGGAGTCCATGGATATCCATGATTTAAAAGACATACTGCCCAAGAAGTCATGCTTCTCTTTAACTCTCTATATGTATTAATATATGTTAATACATAAAAGGGAACTACAAGAAACCTGGAGAGGAACTTCTTACAAGGGCCTGTAGTGATAGGACAAGAGGGAATAGTTTTAACTGAAAAAGGGGAGATTTAGATCAAATATCGGGAAGAAATTTTTTACAGTGAGAGTGGTGAGTATCTTGCACAGGTTGCCCAGAGAAGGTGGGACTGCCCCATCCCTGGCAGTGTTCAAGACCAGGTTGGATGGGGCTTGGAGCAACCTGCTCCAGTGGAAGGTGTCCCTGCCAGTAGCAGGGGTTTGGAACTGGATGAGCCTTAAGGCCCCTTTTGATGCTAATCACTCTGTGTTTCTATGATTCTGTGATTATATCTTCACTATCAGCCGAACAGGAATCCAAACTTATGCTCGAATGGATTCATCCATATGCACACCCTCAGACATCAAACAAGCACATACTTAAACAGCGAAATGGGAAATGTTGTAGATGTTCCCTCCTACTGCAGCTGACATCAGCACTGTATTATGCTTGGTGCAGATTCAAAGAAAGGTCAGTCCAAGCTTTGACCACTTTGCAAGTCAAGCAAAATGCATGTGGTTGGCAGTGTGATATTGCCCAGATGTCCCTTAACCACTGCCATGGAAAGCAGCTCGTCACATGGTGAAACATATCATCCTCCTCTTGACTTATCAGGACCTTGAGCAATCATCAACCTGGTGCAGCATCAATCTTCACAAGTAAACCTGTTCAGCTAGCACAGGGAATACAAAGGACAGGAGTAGGCACCACAGAAGGCTGTAGACCTGCTGCAATAGATTTGCTTCATAAGCTATAGTGTAGTTTGGAAATTTTAAGCTGTTTATAAGTTTCTAAGATGTAGGATAATCTGAAGGAGTAACATCATTTATGCATTTCAAGAACATGCCATTCTGGGACTTGTAATACAAAAAAGTGGAAGTAACAGGAGTAGGTGACAGGCCAGTTCTCCAAGGAGAGGATGGCGTGCCTCGTCAATCATCTAATATTTCTGAATCGTTTTCAGGTCACAGCATCATCAGCCATTTAAAATGCATTCATAAATGTCACTAATGGATTATCACGGCATCCTGAGAAAAAAAGCTATATTTATTTATGCATGGAATGTCAATTAAATTGAGATAGATATTGAAATTAATAAGTAGCCAGTAAAATTTAAAATGCACAATTGATTTTAGATCCTCTGTTATATGCACAGCATGTAATTACTAGTAGTAAATCTAAAATGAAAATATAGAAGCTTATGAGATGCTTCAGTGCAGTTGTTCATTTAGATCCACATAAATCCAGCGGACACACATTAGATGTGCCAGCACTAGCGTTAAAGGACTAAGCTATAACTACAACCTTCATGGAAGGAAAACAAGAAAAATCCTTTTTAGCAGATAAAGAAAAAAATATATATATAACTCATCAGGGAAGCTAATGGCCGTGTGCTGTTGTTTCTGTGTTGGGGGTAAAAATGAACAGAATAACTATTTGTTAACATGCAGGGTACAAAATGAAAATGCCAGGAGATTCAAATATTAACATTTCTTTAGACAAATAAGGGAAATCGGCATGCTGCAGTGCATCTAGACAGCCAAGTTCATTAGGTACTTTTTACTGCAAACAGTAGTTTTGTAATTCAGTTTAATATGTGTTGTGCTTGAAGTGTAATGAGAGACTTCAATGGCTCATGCAAAGCTACACTCAGCTCTGTTCTGGTTCCATTTTAATGCCATGCTTATCACCTCAGTATTTGAATTCCTGAGACATTAATATTTCTCTTGCATTCTAAGCCATTTCTGTAGGTAAATCCTTTGCTCTCAGAGTCCATTCTTCTAAATGTGGTACAGGCTTCTATTGGTGTTCTGAAATTTTAATTATTGCTGGCTAGTACTTTTGCTAGCTACCAAAAGGGACACATTATATTGTTATGATCTGTTACATAAGATCAGGCCTGTCCATGTTATTGCCATCGTATCACCCATTAGGGATCAGTCAATGGAGAAAACAAAAGCTTTCATAACCTTGGAAGTTAATAAATATCAGCATTAGAGAGCTTAGGGAATTAAAAATTTATGTCAGAATCCAGTGGGACTTTAATGGCAGTGAGCATCCCTACCCATAGATGGCAGAGAGACATATTTCACCTACTGAGATCTTCAAACCACAGGCTGGTGAAAAGTTTCAGTCAAGCTAAAACCAGCTGCCACACAATGGAGGAGTTTGGTTGGACCTGCCCAGACCTAATGAATGGAGTTCAGTGGGCTAAACATATACGTGTAGTGTCATTATAGATGCTGTAAGGGATTCACTCCTCATCCTACCTGACTTTCCAGGACAGCACATCTATCACATGTCCTGTTGCACATCTGATACATCCATGAGAGTGTCTTAAATAGTCCAGTGTATCTAATGCACAGAGTTGAAGACTAGGATGAATCCTCCAAAGGGCCCCAAAATTATAACAGAATCCTATATTTAGGCTCTATATCCATACCATCTACTTGCATAGCCTAGTGATGAAGGTATCGCTATATTCCTCTGTGAGGGTGATACAAAAATCTTGAGACCATTGTCATCTGGACGTTAATCTTCATCTAATACTAGGTCTTAGTAGTTGAGGAGATAATCCCCATTCTGTTGACTGTGATTAATGAGAGAGGGCATACAGAGCACATCTAATGGCATTTGACTGCCACACTACATAGCTGAGGCTGTCTCGTAGGAAGACAGGCTTTCTCTTTGGTTTCAGATTTAGAGCAAACACATTGACTTAGAGCAGATTATTCATCTGGGAACATAAAAGGAAATAATATCTGCAAGATCCACAGTTGTTCTGGTATTTGAATGGGAACAAAAGCAACCTAGACTCTGAATTTCATGGGAAGATAATTCAGAGATTTCGAAATACAAATAATAGGCTTGGTGTCTGTGAATGCAGACTTCTGAATTTTTTTCATAAGCTGAAGTCACAGACATTTTATGATGAATAGAAACATAAAGCAAACAACAGGAATCAACTGTTCTTCGTAAAGCAAAAATATTCTCAGGTATTTTTGGATACCAGTAATCCAAAATTACCTTTGTGAATAACTGGTCACTGAGTGGTGATAAACAGATACTTCAGAAGAGACTTCAAGGTGTATATATATAATTTTCTTTAATCCTCCTAAACAAATTATGGTCACTCAACCCTTATATTTGCAAAAGGGGTTAGTAATACAATCTTAGAAGGAAATTGTATGTTAAGAGGGGCACCCATTACTTTTCAAGGTTATGGGCAGAGCCAGTGAATTCAAGGGGAGTCTTGGTTATAGTTTGTCTCTGTGCATTGAAATATTGCCCAGAATAGTTGGGTCCCCAACTGAACTAGATTAATAAAACACAACACTATAGTTAGTAATGCTGATGCTGATTAAAAAAGCCGTCTAGAGTCCATGAAGATTTTTTTTCTTTAAAAAGAAAATTGCAGCAATTATCCAAATGGATCTTACCTTCCTGACTGCTCCACAACCTAGGGCAAAAGAGGTCACTATGGACCACCACTACCATTCAGCATAAGCAACCTGCTATGTGAGATGTAAAACTAATGAAGCCTGTCTTTTTGAGGTCTCCTCTTTTCCTTTTATCACCTCCCCTGCAATCGTATCCTACCACGATGCCCACAGTAGGAAACAGTGTGCTTACAACTTGTCCTGAGTTCAGCAGTAGCAGTCACTTTTCTCCTTTTTAGTAGCTGGTGCAGTGCTGTGGTTGTGACTTTCAGTCTAGGAGCAGCATTGATAACACTGATGTTTGCAGTTACTGCTCAAATGTTCAGTCTGACCAAAGACTTTCTGAGCCTCATGCTCTGCCAGGAAGGAGAGGAAGCCAGGGGGAAGCAGAGACAGGACACCTGACCCAAGCTGACCAAAGAGGTATTCCATATCACAGCATGCCATGCCCACTGTATAAACTGGGGGCAGTTACCTGGAAGGGCTAGATCACTGCTCTGGTCAGGGTGGGTATCAGTTGGCGGGTGGTGAGTGGTTGTATTCTCTTCACTTGTTATTTCCCTTGTCATCATTATTACTGGTGGTAGCAGCAGTGGTTTGTGTTATACCTCAGTTACTGGACTGCTCTTATCTCAACCCATGGGAATTACATTCTTTCAATTCTCCTCCCCATCCCTCTGGGAGTGGGCGGAGGAAGGCGGGGAGTGAGGGAGCAGCTGAGTGGTTCTGGGTTGCCGACTGGGCTTAAACTATGACACAGCTACACCTGTGCTGGCAAGCTGTGCCAATCATCTATCCTGGCTGGACAGGATGCACCATGGAGTTCTGCCAGATTCCCAGCAAAAACGACAGTTTGGATATTTCTTCTTCATCAGGCCTTCATGTCTCTTGTAGGAATTTAATTGCCTCTGACACCTCTATACTTAGCTCATATATGGTTGAAATTCACCAGCATTTTTAAAAGGTATCCAGAGGGACACGATAGTGAATGTGGATGAAAAAGGACGATATCAAAACTGTTCTCATGTTATGTTCATCTGTCTCAGTAAAACTACTCCCATTTATTCCCACTGGATATGAGTCCTTTAGATATTAAAAAAATTCAGAGATACAAGGGCAGGTGGGGAAGAAAGTCTCCCTTACTACTTACAAAGAACAGGGAAATTTGGGATTTGATTTCCACACCATTTTTAGCCATCATTTTCCCTAGGTTCTCTATGCATTAAAATACAAATTTAACCCTGACACCACTGTTCTCAGAAGATGGGAAGCTGACTGAGTCATGGGAAGAAAAACACATTGTCATCATCCCCTTAACATTAACAGAGCCCCTACCCTCAAAGCCCACCCCTATACTGCCTGATTTCATATTCTGGCCTTGTATTTTTGAGGCCAGGTTGGACAGAGCCTTGGATGATATGGTTTAGCGTGAGGTGTCCATGCCCATGGCAGAGGGTTGGAACTGGATGATCTTAAGGTCCTTTCCAATCCAAAACATTCAATGATTCTATGATTCTGTATAAAAATACACTTTTATGCATATTCCTGTATTCTTGAAATGTCTCTGTCTTCTCTGATCTCTATTTTTTCAGAGCAGTGGATTCAGATAACTTGAAGAATTAGTGCATAACAATCTATTTTTATTCTGTTGACGCATTACAAACCTATAGCACTCAAATCACATTCAGCCAAGCAGATCTGTGCTCTAGGGGCTGGATGAGATGAGTGTACAAGAGTATGTCACCAGCATCCCCACTGCTTTGCAAATTGGCCCCCAAGAGACATCTTGGTAAATATTCCCACGGCAACAAAGAGCTTTTTCTGATAGAATCCTAAACATTCTAATAAGGAAGTGTTGCTTTCTTTACACTGCATTTGGTCTATTTGAAGTCTTCTGGATCTAAAGCCAGAGGCTTGATAACAGCTAATGTATCCTTCACCTGAGAAGCAAAGCACCTTCTTCTACTCATCTAGAAGACTGGAATTATGATCCTGAGAGGACTGTAAATTATATCAACTTATTTTGCCCGGGGCAGTGGATTTTTCCAGACCTCTTCAAAGCACTTTTATGAAAATATGCTGGTTTAAAACCAGAAAAAGAACAAAAGAGAAAAAGACTGAGATGGTCATTGGCCAAAATGCAATGTCCTTTTCAGGGTGACAGGTTTCATAAGGTTTCTAGAAAAAGCTTGTATTATCACAGCCTGTGACTGTGTGACTCTGCTGATCCTTCACCTGTTTGGGCAGAATCAATCCAACTTGATACAGAAGGAGAAGTCCCAAAGATATGAAGTTTTCATAAATCTAATGGAAATTGGGATCTCAAATCTGAGTTCATCACCTCTCAGATGCTTGTAAATCTATACAAGATCCATGCAAGAAAGAGATGCTTCATCATTTCTAGCTTGATGTTAAATATCTGAGGATTCAAATATGAGCTCCCACTCCTGTTCTCTCAGCAGTCCATAGAAATCAGTTCTTCCTTACTTCCAACACTCAGCGGATGATTTGCTTTAAGGGCATCACAGCTAGTCTCAAGGATCACAATGCTCTTTATCTGCAGAGCAGCGCACCAGAATGAATCCATAAGGAAATATGCAATAAGCTTATTATAGTTTCAGATACTCAGTGACACTTCTGATCTACAAAGTGTTCTCAGACTGGCAGATTTACTGTTGAAATAGTGAAAAGGTGATGGAGAGAGGAGACTGATGCATAAAGAATAAAAGCAACCAGCAAAAGACCATGTTCTCATGGAGTGGCATGGTCAGGAGCAGAAACAAGATACTCCATAAAACCAAAACCAACAGTGCCTAGAAACTGTACCTAATTGAATACCACTCCAGTTCTCCTGCAGTTCAGTTCTATACTTTTAGTCAACGACCAGCGCTGAAACACTAAAGTAATTTGAAAACTATCACAGGATTCACCTTTACTAACTTCAGATGTCTTCAGGGTTGAATTCTCAGCAAGTGACCCTGGGCTTCTTGAAAGTAATTAAGATCAAGTTAATAAAGCTGAGGAGTTTTAGAGTTTAAAAATGGACCCGTCTCTTTTAGAGTGAGCTGAAACACATCTGAAAATCCACTATGTCGCAGAGACCAATATAACCAAATGAATCTCACTTCTGCATCCTACCTGCCAACCTATGGACAAACAGGCCTAATAGCAGACTTACCTGGGATGCAGATGGGATATGCAAGCAAATACAGGCATATCTAGGCTAGAGCCTCATCTTCTGTGAACATAAACTGGAATCTTAGCACCACCTAACAGCTGAGGGGTAACTGCTTTGTGCACCCAACATCCAAATATTACAACAGGTCTCTCCTTGGTCTCAGCATGTCAAGAATCAACAACTCCAGGATACGTGGAGATGCAGACACAAGAAGAAGAAGCAGCTCCTTTTGTTTGCCTGTCAGCTCTTCCTGAAACGACCTAGAAATTTCAGAAGTTCTTTTTGTGTCAGTTCTGAAGGCATCAATTCTTTTCTGCATTGCCACGTCCCTGAGCTGCATCCCTGACTGTTTTATAGCACCCTGAACAGTTTTCTTAGGTTTCATCTCCTTCTCTGCGTAGATCAATATCAGAAAGGTGTTTAGTCACATCAGGAAAGTGATCCATTACGTGAAGCACTTTCTTGGCAGGAAAAGCCGTTACATTTACTTTTCTAATGGAGCTAAGTAGACACTAATGTCTGTAATTAACTATTTAAATGCAGACTGACAGATTCCTCTGTGCCCATACCATCCACAGACTGCTCTGAAAATCACAGTCTTGAAATAACACTGACTTTATCCTGATTTTTCTATCCAAACATGGTCCTGGGCATGGACAGTGCTTGCCTTGATCCTGCTCTTACACAAAGCTGACTAAGGGAAAGTATTTGTGAAGGTGAGGAAATTTTTGTCATAGTCATCACTTTGTCTGGGTAATAAATGTACGTCAAGCATTGCCCTCTCCTGGTGAGATCTGGGAGGTCAGATCTTAATTTATAAGTTTATACTTGAGTGGCCAGAACTCTCACGTTAGATGAGTTTAGAGGGGTGTCTATGCCTTCATATATATTTCCAAAAGCCTGAATTGGTGACAACTGTTCATAGGAGTAAAAGGATAAGGAAAAGCTGGTTCTGCAGGTTAGATTCTCTATATTTTGGAACTGATGGTGATAAACACGTGGTTCTTTGTTTCTTCTATAGAAGATTTGAAAAGTGGAGAAGAACAAAGCAAACATTTTCATTGTGACTTTTATGAAAACCCAAAATCTCACACCAAAAATAATTAAATCTCCTGAGTGCCATCTATCTTAATCCTCCAAATAAAATGCTGTTGAATCATCAGCTCTACTATTTAAGGATGGATAATGGGATGGGTCCTCCTCTGTGCTTTCTGACCACTCACCTACTGATCCAAAGCCACTGCCATCATGCTGTGATGGGGGGCAGCCTACCTACAGCACAGCTCACAATGTGCACACCACATTGAAGGTATGTCCCTACAGCAAACCCTGGGGCAGGCAGATGATTCATGTCTCTTCAGCTGCCCCCACAAGCCTCACATATCCTATCCGTTGCCCCCATTTTCACTCCATTTACACACCCTTTTTCATGTGTTATCCCTTGCTTCACATCAACTTCTGAGTACACAATTCCTTGCCTCAAAGTCTGCTCTCAAGTGCTCTCTTTCTCTCTGAAAACATCCTTCTAGATCAGCCTCTTCAAACTGACCTTTTTGCTTTTCTCACAGTAAGTGATCAGTCTACCTGTTTTCTGGTTAACTGTTTCATTTTTTTGCTGGTTTCCCATGGAAATCAAGCCTAGATGGTCTTAGTCACCTTGTGTATCCCTGTATGTCCACTGCAAATAACTTCTGAGCTTGTTAACTGAAACCACAGAAGAATCTGAAGCCTCCTGTACAATTATATTTCATGCAAATAAGAGGCTGGATGCAGAAGACAGATCTTACAGACGCTGTCACTATAGGAAAATAAATAAGCATAAATATTGGCATAGACACAAAAAACCACACGAGAGAAAGCCTTTTCCAGGTGCGCAAAGCACAAGAAAAGCTTCAGTCATAGTTTAAGCCTCACTTAAAGCCAAAGCCAATCTACCACAAGACATGCATCCACAGACAAAAAAAAACTAATTTATTCCAAAAGTCCTGAAGTAAGCTTTGGGTTCATTCCATGTAATAACTTAATTAGCTCTGCATGTGAGCTAAAAGGCAGTAGCAAAATTTAGGCCAATAGATGCCATACTAAGGTTTTTCAGGTAGTTTAATTCAGAATCTAAGGTATTTTTCCCATCAAAGGCAGAAGAAGGGGCTGAACAGGACCATGATATGTGGATGATACTCATATATTTCCACTCTGTACCAGTAAGTCTGAGGATGCTGAAGGCTTTCTGTGATGTGTTCTGCTAGACATCTTCATGAAACAGTCTTGTTCTCAGACCCTACATGTGTTTTCCCCCCTTCGCCTATTGCAGCTAGGCAATCTCTGCAGTAAGCAATAGAAAAGAGAGTCTTGCTGTGATAATACCTACAGTAAAGAGACAGGAATTGCTAGATAACATTTTTTCCCTACTTTCCTACCCATGCAGTAGTTTCTATCATCATTTGTTGGATTGCACCACTGTTACTTATAAATGATTGGTCAGCCTCTTTGACACAGTGCAAATTGCTGATTTTTTTTCTCATTCTTTGATTTATTTTTTCTGCTCAATTTAGCAGTTTTTTTCTCTTGCTAGGATTTGCTTTTCTCATCTACAGACTACTGGATTTATTTATGTGGTGGTGTCAAAGGGCTTACAAACACGGTGCTTGTCAAGTATTAGTGTGTGTGCATGTGCCCCTTATTTTCCTCTGGTTATGATGATAATGATGATTATTAATGGGCTCAGACGTAGCTCAGATCTCTCATCTAATACCGGACAGTTCAAAGGTAATAGTACTTTGCAGAGAACAAGTTAAGCTATGTGCACCATCACTTGCAGTGACCTTTCTTTCTTCTGCAAAAACTACTAGCTTAAGAAAAATCTCCACAGTCATAAATCACCGTCACTCACCGTTGTTTGGAAAGAGCTGGACGATTTTGGTACATTTATCATGGTTTAAGGAATTTTGACATGTTCTCCTTTGAATGTTAAAGTTCTTTTTCTTTGTGGATGTTTCCTTCCACCACACGAACACATTTCAGAAGGTTGCTCAGAGGAGTGACAATATCAATTGGCTTTGCGCATTCAGGGAGGAGAAGAGGAGCATTGTCCATGCTCCTGGAAGAGGAAAACATTGGAGGAATTTGACCTTGACCAGAGGAGCTTCTGTAGATGATTAGAAAAATAACAGTTCACTAAAGAGATGCCAGATCATAATTACTGCTGATGACAACCTCATGCGTCATTCCATGCACCTCACACTGAAAAATATCATCTTTTAACAAAATTGTTGGGGACCACAGGTGGAAAAAAATGGAGGTTTTGCCCATTTTTTTCTAGCTTTTTTTTTTTTACAGGCTGATAGTTACTTAACTTGACTGTAAGTAAATAACTCACTGA
>JAOEHX010013410.1:9968-27348 GCA_025448015.1 Bolborhynchus lineola
AGCTGGACACAACCTGCTCACTGCTCTTTGAGTGTAAATCATTAAAGCCTCTGTTTTAAAGCCCCCGTTTTAAAGCCCCTTTCCTCAGTTCTTGTTCAGAGAGAAGTTTTTATGCCTATGACAGGGAAAATGCAAAGGTAGTAGCAACAGAATAGGTTGCTTATTTGTGCTATTTGTTTTTAATCTGCAAAGATATCAATGACTGGGTTAACTCTGAGGTGGATTAACTCTGTGGGAAGTTAACTCTGATTGTATTATCTCTGATTAATTCAGTGACCTTGCAGGTAACTTCTTTGCCCCAGATTCCTGAATATGAAATGAGAATAATGATGTTCAGAGCACCCTATGAAACAAAGTGAGCTTTCTGAGAGGAAATGACACCAATGATTAAAGTTTTAGAAGACATGCTTGTCAAAAAAAAAAAACCAAACCAACAGCCCACCACAAGAGCACAAAGGTTTGACAAGGATCCCTGAATCTCAAGCGAAGTTGTTAACCACCACTCTTCATTTTGAAAGAACATATCTGTGTAAATCTTTTCTTTCAATTTCAGATTTCACAAAGAAGTCACATGAAAGTTTCTTATGTTTGTGCATAGAGATGTGATTCATGTGTGGTGGGGATGCATAAGAAGTCTCGCTCAGTCTTTTCTGAAGTCTCCCCAGGCACATCTGGTTTGTGTCAATCAGTCCCTACCTCAAAATGTTTTCATGTTTCTAGATGGGAACAGCTTGAACTGTCATAGAAAATTACTTGTGTGCCATGCAGACAACAATACTTAATTCTATAATCAGCTTCAGGCAGTGAGAAAACTGGAATGAATTTTTGCCAATTTTTAAAGCTTATTTTGGCATATTTTTATTAAAATGAAAAGTGCTCATTAAAATAACTTTTGTTTTGAACTCCCAGACCTTGTTTGCAGGAATGCTTCTATACTTCTAAGAAACAGAAACAAAGAAAAAACATGCATCGTAAAACTCGATGATACTTAGAAGAGAATATGTATACAATAAGCTGATGTCTCGTGCATTTTAATGAGAAAGAAGACACAAAATTACTTAGTTTTAAGGATTTGAATGCATCCTTAATGAGGATAATGTCCTGCCCGCAGGACATTCATGGTGCAGAAGAGCTGGATTACAAAGAATAGAAATGAAAAATAATATAAGGAAGATGATGAGTTCATGATGCAAAATATTGTTAGTTCATTGAGAAATTGAATTGAAGTAATAAACTGAAACAGACACAGAAGTGTGAGAAAAAACACTGAATCTTCTGCCCTAGTCTATTAGAATGATCTTGAAGAACAGGTAGAGATGGCTGGGCAATAAAAAATTCACCTGAATCCTTCTGGTTTTAAGAGAATTATTCTTCTTCAGTGACAGCTGTAGTGGTTGATTGCATGGCAGTGCAGAGAACTGGCAGCCTGCGGACTAGGTGTGGGCATCCCTGTGCTTGAGCTGGGGACATGGGAGTCCCAGGTGAACCTCACTGCCCTAGGGCAAGCGCACCTCAAGTGTTTTTCAAATGAAACCGTTTCTAACCACTTCCTCCCTTCCCCCCTGACCCTGTGGAGTTTCCCCTATTCTGCTGCAGGAAACCTGTGATATTTATAGCTTTTTGCTGTAAAATGGAAATATTTCTCTTTCCATCTCATTTTTCAGAGGTGATTAGAAAAAAACAACCTCAGCTCTCAGCTTGCATAGCACAGGCCTGTTGGTACATTTTTTGGGAACTATAAAACCCACAACTGACCATCCCACATCTTCTTCCTGCTGCCACTGACCTGGGCAGGTTCCTTGCTCCTGCAGCCACTTTGCGTGGATACTCTTCTGTGCTTCAAATCTGGAGGCTACCTGGTCTTGGTCCTGTCACTGAAACAGCACCTTTAATATTTTGAACACTGTAACTAAGTTGTGTGCCTTTTATCACATGCAGTTGCCTGTAAGTACCCAATAGTGTGACTGCACAGTCAGCTGGGTAAGCAAGATATCCAAAATACTGTTGAAGTGGCTTAGTCAGTCTGAGTCCTGCCATGCAGCAGTTGTCAATGCAGAAATAGTTCTCTCAAACAGTGAGATTCTGTCTAGAAGATGATTAGCATTTGATGTCATTTTTAGCATTTGGGACTTGTAAAGCCCTTCACTGGACACTTTTTCTTGTTCCTGCATGAAAATTAATTTGCATGATTCACATTAATTGCAAGCTCTGCTGGTAGAATTGAGATCAGGCTCTTTAGTGCCTTGCCATGGGGTCATCTAGTTGTGTGTATGTCCCCAGCAGTGAGGAGATAAGAAGTCTGGCTTGGTGGTACTTTGCAGATAGCCATAAAATACCTGTAACAGACAACTGCCAAAGCAGTGCAGCACAAGCCTAGCAGTAAACTGATGGTAAACATCACTGCTTACCTGTTCTCCATGTTAATGTGCCTGCACTGCTCTTCACCTGCACCTGGAGCCTACAGGTATTTCTGAGCTCATCTTCACATTATCCAAATGAAGGCAGATTCAGGATCAGAGTCTTTTAAAGGAACGTGTTTTACAGGATAACAAAATTCTTCTTAGTTTGATGTTGCACATATTTCTATTTCAAAAAAAAAGGCTTGGTTTTGTTAAACAAAACTTAGTATTATTATTGTGATGAGATACACAGCTGCCTTTCAAATTCTCCATAACATTATTCTGCTTAAAGGAGTTAGTCTTGTTTTCTATAAAGTCTCCTCAAACTGTAATGCTTCATTAAAATTAATAAGGCTGTGACCTACGCAGTTTACAAAAGAATTAAATACTGTAATAATATGAAGATTGCATTCTTACTGTGCAGTTAATTTCCAGTTTTCCTTTATATTATGAATGTTCACTTCTTCCTTTGCAGTGTATGCCAGGCTAATGCACAAATTGTGTTCACTGAAAAAGGATGGAAAAAGAGTGACTTTTTGGCTTTTTCTGTCAGAATATGTTGATTGTTATAATACAGCCTTGTTTCCTAACCCACCAAACCTGATGGCCGATTAAACACTTTAGCATCACCTTTTGGAGAACTTTGTTTTAAACATATGATTTTGCTGCTTGCTATTCCAAAAGGATCAGGAATCAGACATTGTCAAACCTAGACAGAAAATCTTAGCCCAAATTTTGTGTACGCCTGAGGTTCAGATCCACTTGGTGTTCAGACATTCCAACCAAAAGGAAACTCTAATCTTTGGTCCTTGAAGACAATCCTGCTGTGTTCATAGACTTTGATCCGTGAAGATAATTTGGAACATTTATGGGTCTGTGTTTGGATTTGTCTAGAAAACTTCAACTAGCCAAGAGCAGGAGAATATGGGTTAGGATGCAACCTGGAGACAGATGGCTGGTTAGCAGTTACCATAGAGACATCATAGCTGAACTACTGTTGTCTAACTTCATCTGTTATAAGCCTGCTATTGGCAGTTGTCTGGTAATTGGTTGTTGTCATTCACATAGGCTGGTGGTTTATTACAAGAAATCCATCAGTGGAAATGGCTGCTAGTATATTAAAAAAGTACAACTTTACTAGTCATGTCCTTGTTTCCAGGCTTGGTGCAAGAAAAAGGCATTTTCTTTTAGGGAAATTAAAAAGACAAACTTCAAAGAAGTGTTTTCTTTGATGGAATACAAAGACGTCCTGTGTCCTTGAAGTGGATTGTAGGCATTCTACAATAGTTTCCAAAATTGGAGGCTATACATAGGGTGTTTGTGTGAGTTTCTTTTAATTGTTATATAACAAATGTAAAATTAGAAAGTGATACAGCATAAAAGAAGATAACATTAAAGAAATATCTTAGTAGGCTTAAACTATGTTACTTTGCTGGAAGTTTGAGTTATTCCTCATGGGTCCTCGCTGCATTTCGTTTTAAGAATTATTATGACCTGTAATTGTTCCACAGAACTTCTTTTTAGTGGAGTGAGAATAAGACATCACTGGAGTTTGGGCAGCTGTTGAAACTTGAATTCAGTCTTTTTACTGATTTTATGTAGTTGGGTGGTGCAGGGAATGATCAGTGTATCCAAGTTCAGTTTATTTAATAAAAAATTCTTTCTTTTTCCGTCTTTCAGTTGATCTTAAGAAAGGCGCATGTCCAAGTGCTGCAAAATCAAATCTCCCCAAGCCCTGCCAGGCTGGACTTCGTCCTCCAGGTTATTCACGGTTACCAGCAGCTAAACTGGCCACATTTGGTTTCATCAGGAGCTCAAGCGTATCCTCTGTCTCCAGCAACCAGTCAAATGACAGTGCTCAGAGTGATCAAAGCAGGACAACCAACCGTAAGTCCAAAAAGAGTCTTTTCTGGAAGGATATTAAATTGATGTATCCCAGGATGGTCCAGACTGGAGTTTGTGTATAATTTAGGACTAATGTAATCTGTGCAGCTCTCACTAATCTCTTCTGTGCCCCTGAGTTGTAGGTTTGGTATCTTGACTTCCTAGTGTGATTTTTAAAAATATTATTAATAATAGATGAATAGGTGCTGAATGTACAATGCATGTAGAAGGGGCTGATTTCCCTGCTCTAGAGAAAATCGCAGTAAGAGTGAATCTGAGGCATTTTTCTATTTTATTTTTACTTAGAATATCCCTTCTTACAGGCTGAAGTAAAGAACTACCATAAACTGATTGGTAGATATATTGCAGCCATGCAGGACAGTTCAGGACAACAATAATCTAAAATGAGCAACATAGTCTTCCATATCTGCATTTCTTCTGCCTTTTAATATGCAGTGTAATGAAGTTAGTTTAGAAAATTAATCAAATAATGTCAGAGATGTGAGAAGGATCAGAACTGACATTGTAGCTGTTGTCTCTTCTCCACACTTGGAAGAATTACATGGCTGGAATGTAATTTCAAATCCTATCTTCTATAAAGACTACTAATTTTAGTAAGTATAAAATACTAACCGCTGGATTGTGCAGTTCTGGGAAAGTGTGTGTGTGTCCTGGCCCCAGTGTGGGAATGAGAACTGAAGGCTTTTCATGACCATTTTTCTTTGAAGACTGAATTGAGCCCAAACTCTTTCAGTATTTGAGCAAGTGGGATCAGGCCAGGAAGGCTGCAGACAGCGGGAAGCAGGTGATATGAAACAATGGAGGAGACAAGGTGCCGCAGACTCCTAAATCTTTCAGTGTTTGTATTAATTAGAAATGAATTACAATAAACGAAGTGAAAATAGTTAAAAACTCTAAGGGTTTTCTCTTTCTCATTTTAGATTGCATAACTGAAATGCCAAAGATTAATGTGTCCAGGGACTTCTAACTTTGCCAGTCATCCCAAACATGCACTTGTATTTTGTTTTAAGGTTGGACTGATCACTCATTTCTGTTTATATCCTAATAAACTTTACTTTGAGGGTAGTCAGCCTATTTTGCTTTGTGCTTTTTATGCACAGCTTTTCCTTTATCTTTGTATATTTTTTTGTGTTTTGTTACTTATAAACTTTGATAGGGACAGAATTACCTGATTTCTGCTTAGACCTCAACTACATCTGTGTAAGAAATGTTGTTGTCTAGCAATTTCAGGTGTGAATCTGAAAAAAAATACCATCTGTAGGCACAGCACTATCCTTGGGCACAGTGGAAATATACAGGTTCATACAATTGAGAATTCTTTCATAGGAAATAGCCCCAGACTATGGAATTTGAATCAATTGATTTCCATCAGAAAACTGTGGGAGAAGCTCTAGTAATCTCAGATCCAGAAAATTACATCTAATTCTTCATTTGTCTTTAAAGAAGTTTATTTCATTTATATATTCTGGGGGATTTTATATTATATTTGTTCAATAAGCCCATAAAATTTGAAACCATATTCCAAACCATATTGAAACCATAAATTTCAAACCATATTTGAAACCATATGTTGCAGAATCTATGGATGTGGAAGTATTTGGTGCACACATTTTGTTCCAGCTGACTTTGTTGACCATAGTAACCATCTTTAATGTTGGGATTAGAATGTTGAGGCCAACTTGTGCATGTTTCTGACAGATACAGAAATTACCCAGGGGAAGTGTTCTGCTTGTACAAATTCATGTAGACACAAGCTCAGTCTGCAGGACCTATCATTTCTGCTTTTGTGGACAAGTTAGATAGTTCATCTAAGCAGTTTCCCACCACTTCCATGAGAAAGCAGGAGAATGGGCACTTCCCGAGGATCATCTCTCTGAGGTGGTTCCTGTGACACACACGGCTGTTGAGCCCAGAAGTCTTTTATTTATCTTTAATTACAAATGGATAATGCTTCCTCCTGTATGTGGGTGAGAGACAAAGGTATGCTGCCAAGTGGGTGAGAGCATGCCCTGTATTTAGGGCGTCAGCCCTCAGGTATGTCATCATGGAAGAAGACATCTAACATCACTCGCTTTCTTTGGATTAAAGGCAACACAGCTCCTCTTCATCACTCTTGATAAGGCAGATGTTTCCTTATTGTTGAATTAACTGTCATAGAAATGTTGTTAGTGTAAAACTGTATCATCTTTTTCTATTTCTAGTCTATTGCCAGTGAGAGTTAAATTTGTTGCTGAACATCCAAGAAACATAAATTAGTTTATTCCATTCAACCACAGCTTATTTAACAGAGATCAGCAGTGCACTTCAATGTGCACAGAGAGTAACCCCAAGAGTAGATGTAGAGGAGACACGTTGCCTCAGCAATCTTAGCATGATATATTATTTCCTTCACTTCTGCAGGAAGAATAGTTTTATTTAAATTAAATAAATAGCTGATTCTGTAGTTACCACCTGAGATTGTATCTTTGACTAAATCAGACTTCCTAGAGGGCAGGGTGAAAATTTACTGTTAATTTCATAGCTCAGTAGGGTAGAAAATGCAAAATGATTTAGCTTTAGAAATCTTCAAACACGTATGATAACACAATTTCCTATTCAAGCAGCATCTCAGCATGTCAGGGAGGCAGAATTAATTGAAAACATCTTAGAAATGTGCATATGTTATAAATAGAGGGGCTGCTACTATTGTAAATAGAGGGGCTCACCTCAAGATCTTATATCTTCCATAAAAAGCAGATGACTACAGCTGTGTGAAAGAAAAACACAGATTTATTTTAGGGACAGAGTGTTTTAAGGGAAACAGTGATTCTTGATGAGGTCCTAGTGAGATCCTGTTACTGTTTTTCTCTCCCCTGCCAGATGTGGTGCTGTGCTAGCTCTTCCCAAACCCTTGATGTTACATTTCTTTTCAAAAATCCCAACCGGTGTCTCATTTTGGCACACTAATACTGATTGAATACTGTCTAGAGAGTAAAATTGCACTTGTTTGGAGTAAGGAGACATGTTGTTTATGTTGTGGAGAAATTTGTTAATGGAACTGCGACATCGCAGCTTTTTTCTTCATCAGATTTCTCCCTTCCTGTGACCCCTCTGAAAGCAGTAAGCTAGGATGTGCACAGAGCCTGTGCTATGCTCCTTAGCTGACTTTCTGGCAATAGCTTTACATATTCTAATTGACTCAATTAAATAGATTTTCAGCAGTGGGACTGTGCTCTTCTCCTGTGGCAGGGACAGGGCAGGCTGTGCAGCACTTGTCTGCTTGTCCTCTGATCTTTCCTGGAATCCTGTCCCTGGAGTGTGGGTATAAGCCAGGCTGTTGTTCATTGATAACACACCATCTGGGGCAGCCGTTCCACCAGCTGCTAATCAGGATCAGTCGTAAGGGGGTCTGCTCTTATGGGGTCCTTTCTAATTGTGTGATAAGGCTGGAGGAACAGCTCTGGCATCCAAACAGCGCGGTATATGTCACCAGCTTCTGTGTCAGGGAACTGGACCCACAAGACAGGTCACTAGTCTGTTTTGCCCATTTAAAATCCACTTTTTGATGCTCATGTGTAACCTGTGGTTTGCACACAGGGGAGCAAAGGTCTGTGAAGCTCTTTCATGATGGTGGCAGCTTCTCACCTTGATGAAAGAATCGGGATACAATGACCAAAGCCCAAGGCCACTCCCAAGGATGGGTCAGAAGAGCTCACCATGGCTCACCACTGCCTGTCCTGCCATGCTCAAAATGAAATGGTTAAAATGGTTCAGGGAGAGCTCTTTTTTCCATAGGGAGAACAAGGGAAGTCATGTTTGAATGAAACAGAGATGTGGAAGCAGTGAAAGCTCAGTGTACCAATGAACACCATCCATCCTTTATTACTGCTGACGTTCCTCTCCACTCAGTGGGGAGCGTGCAGCTCTCCCTGACACTTTCACACCTTCCACCCACAGCTTCCCACATCAGAGGAGCTCTATACCACAGTGCACCAAGGCCCATGTGAGGTCTTCTGCTGGGGCAAAGCCACATGGCCTGACATTTGTGCAACTCCAGTTTGAGGCTCAGATCCAGGTCCTGTTATCAGCCCTCCCCAGATATATTCCATGCCACAGATGATAGTTTTTTTTCAGTAACGCTTTTGTTCAAGATTACCTGAAAAGTTCAAGTGTGCCCCCTTCTCTGGCCCACTACTTTTGAGGCTTTAAAATGAATAATATTCAAAACCATTTCCTTTATTTAAACAGAAGGCGGTTTGTATGTCAAAAAACTTGCTGAGTTTGTTCACAGACTAAATTGACTAGAACTGAAAAATTCAGATACTTAGATCTAAGTGGAATGTGAGTTTTCTCCACTAACTATGAGGAAAAGCAAACAACTAGCAAAGTCATGTTAAGGTCGAAAACAGTGCAATTCAGAGTGGAGTGAAACTGTTGAGTAAACATCAAGAAAAACTCCTAAATAGCTAACTTATAACAAAATACCCAAATGCGTATTTTCCCTTGGATTTTTAAATACATTATATTGAAGCTGCTCCTGTGTCTGCCCCAGTGAAATTTGCCTTAGAGGTTCATGTCAGACAACAAATGCCCACACTTGTGGGATGTGGTTCTCAATATTATTTTGTGGTTCTCCAGTGCAACAACTTGATGTCCATCCTGTAGTTTCTGTTTCAGTAGTTTACTAGTTTCAAGGCCTTAGAGTTCTCTCACTTGCTCGTATTTGCATTTCCAATGATCATCTGAATGTCCTTCTCATGGAGTTTTGTGTACTTCAGAATAGACTAACATGCTGTGAGCATCACATGGGAAATAGTTCATTAACCACCATGAAACAGTTTGATGTGTGAAGAATTGGAAGAAGGATGGATTGTATAGTATGAGTTGAGGTATAATAACTGCTATGAGTTTAGGGAATGAAAGAATGTAAAATATCAGGAAATACTTTGTAGCCATAAGGTCTACTAGTCTGTTAAATAATCTTCCATCTCAAGTGATAAAATCCCTGTTGCTTAAGATTCTTAAAATAGAATAATAGCATGGTGTTAGAGGCAATTCTTCTCCGGCAGGGTGCTAGACTAAAAGACAATGCTATTCAGTATCTTCCTACAGCTCTGAGTGGTGAAGAGATTCCTTTTCAGACTAAGCAAGAAAACGGAGATAAATATTAGAAAACTTGTTTTAGTATGTCTCATGACACCTATTGTTTCATTTAAAATTATAAAAATAAGAAATTGCATGTTTTATGCAAACCTCCACAGTTCCTTCTTCAATGTATCGATTTCATCCTGTTTGATGACCTTGCATTGCCTGGCTTTGCTAAATGCTGAATTTCCACTCTAATAACTAAAGATGCCAAAGTTTCAGATTCAGAAGGGTGAAGAAATAGGAAAATTAAAGTGAGCACAGAAGCCTTAAATAGATGGCTAATTGCCTCCAAAAAAGGTAGAACATTCAAAACTGCCACATGGTGGACAGATATACCGATAGCTCTTAAGTACAAAGATTTTCCCCTTCTGATCTTGTTCTGATATTGGTATCTTGATGGAAGGATCACTTTATGCCATCACTTCACTCTGAATAGGACTAAAATTGAACTATTGAGTTAGGATTTTCAGCTTTGTGGGGCAAAACTGTCTGCCAGGAAAAGCAAGGGTTGAAAAGACAGTGTAGCTGCTTTCCAGAATCTTGCCATTTTCTTTTCATAGTCTAGTTGTTACAGCTGAGAAAAAAGCCCCATTCAAAGAATGACTTGGAGCTGTAGGCACAGTGGTTTCTCTCTGTTTGCGGAGATTGAAACAACAGAGCTGAAGTATAAGTAAGTTGTCCATTAGTTTCAGTGGGGTTTAGATATGATGTTTGTGATAGTATTTTAAATGTGATAATATTTTAATAGTTTAGATAATGTTTTTACCGTCTACACTGTTACCTCTTCTTCTGCCAACCAGGGCACAAAGAAGAGGGAAGCAGTACCCAGTGGGAGAGTCTGTACCACTCCCTGCAATGAGCAAGTAGAGGCAAGAAGATCAAGCTGGTTTGCAAATGCAGAACTACTTCTATATCAAAATGCCAGACTGAAACATTCAGAGGGGTTGTAAACTTACTAGGCTGAAGTTTGTCAAAACTGAAAACACTCATGAAACTCTCAATTCTGCAAAGCCTGCTTTTTCTGAGCAAAAAACAGTTGAAAGAGTTTTGCCAAGCTTTCATGCCAGCTTAACTTCAACAGAGTACTTAATCATCGTATTTGTTATTGTTGTAAGCTGCCATATAAAATTTGTGGGTTTAGGTGTAAGAAGGCCAGTCTGGGAGATACTGTGTCTGTGCTAAAATTGTCCTGTCTCAGATCTGGCAGCCCCACTTCCAGTTTTTGGCACTTACTTCTGTCTGGCTTTTTAAAAGTGACTTAAATTATCCACCTCACTTTCTCATCAGTGAAAATGGGGTGGGAGAGTACAAATGTTTGCACAGGTATTGGATAACAGGGCAATAAGGAAGAAACAGATAGTAACAAATCCTCTTTCCTGGCCCATTTTCACGCTGGATTATTTGACTGATTACAAGTACCTAATTTAGTCACTGTGACTCTTACTGCTTAATCTGCAGAGGATAAAAAGCAGTTCAAACAACTCACACACCAGGCTGCCAGACACCAGTTCCACTGGAGAAGGTAACGCATCGCTCCTGTATTTTATTAATCCTATCACAGGCACCCAAACTGTGTCTCTCCTTTGACTCTCTGGGGAGATGTTGGCTCAGTGGCCAGTCAGATAATGTAGATACTGTGCAGCCTGCTCAGGTACCCATATACTGGACTATATTATCAGCCTCTGTGTTCAGCTCTGGGGTCAAGAGGGACATTGACCTGCTTGAGCGAGTCCAGAGGAGGGCCATGAAGACATTCCGGGTGCTGGAGCATTTTTCCTATGGAGACAGGCTGAGAGTTAGGGTTGTTCAGCCTGGAGAAGAGAAAGCTCTAGGGAGACCTTAGAGCAGCCTTCCAGTATCTAAAGGGGGCCTACAAGAAAGCTGGAAAGGGATTTTTTACAAAAACATGTAGTGATAAGACAAAGGGAATGGCTTTAAACTGTTGAAGTGGAGACTTAGATTAGATATTATGAAGAAATTCTTCACTGTGAGGGTGATGAGGTGCTGGCATGGGTTGCCCCGAGAAGCTGTGGATGCCACATCGCTGGAAGTGTTCAAGGCTAAGTTGGATGGGGCCTGGAGCAAGCAGGTCTAGTGGATACAGAAGTGAGGAGAACATGAGGCTGGTCCCCTCTGCAGGAATAGTTAGAAGAGAGCTGCTGTTGGAGTAAAACTTCTAAAGTCTGGGGTAAAGCCACAATCAGTCCAGAGCCTGTAACAGTGAAAAGCACAGCACGTCTTTCTGGGGACATGCAGCACTCAGGACAGTAGCACTTAAAATGTCTCATTGAAAATATAAAGGCAAGCAGCAGCTGGAAGCTATCATCTATCACATCTGAATTAAAATCTATCATCTGAAGACCAGAAAATTCACTATAAATTATCTTCTTTTCATACTCTAATCTGTCTATTCTACCTGATGATAGGGGAAAGATTTTTAAAAGTGAACCATATGGGCATTTATCAGAATGGATTAATCTCTTTATTTAGGCCAAAGAAAAATTAAGAAATAAAGCTTTGAAGAAGTGAGAGCTCTCCCATTTCTCTCTCTCTTTTTTTCTTTTTAATTTTTTTTTTTCTTCATTTCCCTTTCTCCCTTCTGGACTAATTTGCCTTCTAATGAAATCGCTGTTTAAATCTTCATGATCTCCACTAATTAAGTACAACCAGCAGGACTTTTAAGAAAATTTCCTCTTCAGCATGTCCCTCTTATGCATTTCATTAGAGTTTGTAAATCGATATTTAGAAAGTGTTAATTCTGGATGTCCAGCGATGGGTTTCATCACCGATGAATTCAATTCCAATGATTCAATTTCATTGAATTCATCTGCAGTCTTGTACTTTGTGAAATTCAGTCTTGTGGGAATCACAATGTATTCAAATCCATCAATGTCTATCTCCCAAAAGCGCTGCATACTGCTTCTGGTTCAGTTCTGCATTTTGTGTTGTCTGTGAGGTAGGAGTTGGTGAGCACAGTGAGGGAGTCCGGCTTTAAAAAGCAGATGCCCAATTGAACCACTTACTGTCAATGACAAAAATCATCACAAACTCTGTGGTAATAGGCCTTTTTCAAAAATAAGCATCAATTTAAAGATCCCAGAAGTTTACTCTGGTAGTTATGAGCCAATTCTGAGTCACAGAGAGACGAATACCAATGTCACAGTTTTGAATTGTGTAAATTTTGAAAGTATTTTTGAAATTGTGTTTTCCCTTGTGTAACTTCTACTTAAGGTCAGTGAGGCTGTTGGCTTGTTTTCTGAAACAAGAGGGAAATAACCTTGAGGTTCAGTGTTTCTTTGATCTCTTTCAAGAGCAACCGAATTAAAAAAGTGAGACTGAGATGATCTCATTGCAATCATATTATTAATAGCTGTTGTCAAACGTGAAATATTATGAATTTGTCATGCACACAGTTCAATCCACTGTGGGCCTTACTAGCAATAAACAAGGCCAAAGTTGTAAGTACTGTAAATATTACCAGCAAATCGCATTTAGACTGAAAGGTTTCAGAAAACAGAGCTGGCCTATTTACAGTACATGAATCAATTAACAAAATGTTATGCACTTGCAAAATGAAGCGTGGATAATGAACACAAATAAATAGGGATTTGAAAAAAGCCTATATGTTTGTCCCCTTTGGGGAGGGAGAGTGACTGATTAATTTAGGAAAACCATGGTGGTTTAGTGCAGGTACAGAGTAACAGTGGAGCAAAGGAAGACAAACTTCAAAGAAGTTGCTAATCTTTGATCCCATTATGAAGAGTTGTGAATTCTAGTTTAGTAGTGAGAGAAGTGTTACAGCCAAAAGAACGTGGCACTATTTATAGTGGGAAAACCTCTCCCATGTAGATGTTGGGCTGGAATCTCACCCATGACATTTTTTCCCTCACACTAATTCAGTCCAAACAGGTTAAAATTGAGGTCATTTATGTAAGTCTTCCGGTGCTTTTGAGAATATCTATAATAAAAAGAAGAAAACACATCTTTTGCAGCTTTCAGTGTTGCCATAAGTCTGTTAGCTGTGATCGAAGAACTTGAAAATTGCAGCTTAAACAGCCTTTTCTTCCAGCTTGCTGCTTGACAGTCTCTAGAGGCCTGGGCAAGATTACATGAAGCTGTAAACAGCTCAGAATATTGTGTTTTTTTGTCTTGTGACAGGTGCAAGAGAGCAGGCTTTCAATTTGGGATTTCCAAAGTTAATTTAAATGCTAAAAGAAAGCTATCTGAGGTCTGGAATAAGTAAAATCAGCAATGGCAGAAAAATGACAAACTGAGACCCCCCAACAAAGAACTCTAAGCTGAAAAAAATTGAAGCAATTGCACACTATTTTCCTCCCAGATGGAAGTTATCACAAACCATAAGCTAGTGGAACACTAGATCTCAGCGATATCACCATCGAGAGCTAGCAAACATTCAGTCTCTTAGCCATGAGCTCAAGAAATGGTAGCATGCGTCCCATCTGGCAGCTCTAAGGGTTCACCTGCAGGGCACATGTGGCTGGAGGAGAAACCTGCTGCTGTTCAGGTTGAATTGTGATTTGCAAATATGCCTTGACTCTCTGTTCCTTGTGGTAAAGAGTCAAATAAGCTGGGCTATGTGGTGTGAATCTTCAATTTATGCCATTTCTTGCTGCAGAGACTGCTGATATGGTTTTACACAATATGAGTTACCATCACTGTGTCCATAGCGGGCTACACAGTCAGAAATACTTATGCAGATAAAAGAGCATTTAGGATGGGAAAATAAAGTGCTCTGGTTCACAAATGGGAACTTGACCTTGCCAGGATAGAAGGCAGCATTCCCATACATTTGATTGTGCATTGATGCACAATCTACATTTCATTGTGCATTGATGAGGTGCGTCTCAGAATGGGGCACATCTCTCACTCTGTGTGGATTCAGCAAGCAGTCGAAAGGTTACTGTGTTATTTTAGTATACACTGTCTGAACTGGGCTGTTAGGGTTGCATGGTGTGTCTTTCTGTGTAGAGGTAGACATTGATAACCAGAATGCAATGGGAAGGGTGCCTACATGGGCCAGTTGGTGGACTGATGCCAGCAGCAATCATCAGTAACACTAGCTCTGCACAGTCGACCTTGGTAACATAATACTAGCCTAGATCAGATAGTTCTTGCATGTCATGAACCTTCCTCTAGCTGAACATGACATCAGTCTTCTCTTTTAGTTTTCTTCTTTAAAGCAAACTTCTTAAAGAAGGCAAATCCCACAATATTCCTTAATTAAACTACCACAAAGAACTGGGAAACACCTTCTACTTCACCACTAAAAGTAGAGAAGGAATATAGTAAACAAACGAATGAGTTGCCTCCTACCACTGCTTTGCATCTGAAAAATAGTGTTCATTTCAGGTGCCATGATAGCTTACTGTTTGTATTTCAGCAGTTGTTAACTTCCTTTCTATCACACATTGCAGTTATGCTGCCTTGTCACCCATTCCTGGAAAGGTATGTACATCTTCCATACAAAATTGAGTGAGGAATGATATGTTTTGAATAAAAAGGTGTGTCTTGATCAAAACTTCTTATGGTCAAACTTGGGCAACCCTTGCATTATCTTCTCCTGCTACAAGACTGTATGGATTAGGTCCAGTAAGAACTTGGTTTATGGCCTGAAGTGTGTGGCATGACTCTCTTGGGCTAGATGAAATAATTAAAAATGCAGAACTGTTCACCAGTACTTTTCTCCTGAAGAAAAAAAAAGAATCTATAATTTCTTTAGCACTTTTTATAAACTCTTCTGCTCAGTTCTTGCTGCCCAGCATAATGTGATATAGGCATTAATATTATTTTTGTAATCTGAAGAAAGGGGATTTCCCAATGAACATTATTACAACACTTTTATTTAAGCTAAAGGCCTATTTTTGAATGCTTGTATGTGTCCTGGGATAAAACGTTCCTTCTCTGACATGCTCTAATGTTGACTAAATGTATTATGTACTGCATGTAGGTATCTAAGGAATTTTAATTGTCTCAGAGGTACACAATAGCTTTTTAGAATTAGGATATTTATCACTTGTCACAGCTTGTAAATTTAGATACAGAACAGGCCTGTACACTGTCAAGCTGTGTGGGAAAGTAAGAAGAAGAATAAGAGGTAGCGTCATGGTCTCTGTATGCCTTCCAAACACATTAATAGTGTGTTCTAAAAATGGAAAAGACGTAGTTTAAAAAAGCTGAAATCTGAAAGTAAGATGCATGAAAATGCAGAAGACAAAAGCTGATGTGAAGAAACTCTCTCTTCTGTGCACAAGTCAGTTACACTTCTTTGACAAAGTGATAGCTGCTCTAAAAAATGGACTGAGGTGTGCATGGCTTACCAGCAATCCTGCACTGGAGCTCAGCTGTGATGGCTTTGGGAAATGCATGCACTCCTGAACTGTCATATATCTGTTGTGCTAATCAAAAGTATCTGCAGATAAAAAAATCCAGATTAATTGAACGAAGCCCCAGAGCAGCTTGCTAAATGATACCAGCTTGCTATCAGTCATGGTCGGAAGATCAAACTGTGGACTGTTGGGCTGAACAATTTGCAGCTAGGATTAATTCTGTATTCCCCACTTCTGGCATGCCAGCTACTGTGTTAAAAAAAAAACAGTAAAAGTAGTCTAAAACATCAAAGATTGGTACATTTTAAAGCAGACTGGCTTTTTCATGGAGCCCACAGCTTTGTAACCATGTCATTTTGGTTTTCTTTTTTTTTAATTGGTTTGAATAGATGGCAAACCTTTCCCCAGATGGTATCTCACAAGCTGTTGTAAACTGGTTTCTGCCCTTAGCTGGGGGCACTCCACTGCTATCTGGAGAGAGTGAAGCAGAGCAGCAAGATCATGCCCAGCCCTGGTATGGGTGAGGACAAAACACAGCAGGTCCTTGGCCTGTGGAAGGACAATTGTCTCTGGCAGCCTGATGTGACAGAAGCCATGTGGTAATAGAGAGTAAGCACCTCTTGTTTGTATTTACATGCCTCTGAATTAGGCAATACACAATGGTCGGCTTCCTAACTACTGTATTGTTTCCATGTAAGAAATATTTTTATATCAGAAGAACAATTTTGGCACTACTTTCACTTCTTAATGCTTCTCATATTCTGTTACCTGTCTGCAGAAAGCCTCTCCATCCACTTTTTCTCTGTGGTCATCAACAGTGTTCCCTTGATCTCTGCAGTCATCCATTATGACTTCTCCCCTTCCCGTATTTGGAGTAATCATCATGCTAAATGAGCCTTGTTCCCTATTTTAACAGTTTTAAAAACATGGTCATTCAATCAGTGTTTCATTCCAAAATGCCTGAAACTATTTCTGTTTTGCTGACATCTGTTTTGTCTTATGCCTTTAGACAAGGGACTCCTTGTCTTATTGGTGCTGTCCACTACTTCTATGGCACCATGCATGCTTCTAGTGATGCTTGTGATTTGGAAGAGGGACACTAAGTAAGAAATGTGATAATATTTGCCTTCACTACAAAGCTTCATCCTGCTCATTTACAGTTTGTAATTAACTACTGAAATATATATGTAATCAGCTTTGATAATGCTTCTGGGAAACAACTACATGCTTGCATGAAAGTTTACCCCACTGTACGGGTGTATCAGAGAGAGGTTTTGTGGGGAAGGAAGCCCCACTGAAGCTTCTAAAAGTTTTCCGCTGCGTGGATTGTAAAGTCAGGGCTTTCTCCACACTTGGCCTTCTGAACTTTTTGCAGTTTCCATCTCCATCACAAGGTCCTCTCACTGCTTAAAATAATGCCCTGGTTCATCTTGGAGCCAGGCTAGGTGTGCTGGCATCTCACATTGGCAGCTAAGGCTGAATGAACTGATTGCTACAGATGACTTACTTAATCAAATTAACCTCATGGTCTCTGAGTGTGAATAAATTCTGCCTGTAACTACCAAGCTTCTGATGCCACCAATGCCCTTCCTTTGCCTGTGT
>JAOEHX010013411.1:0-12644 GCA_025448015.1 Bolborhynchus lineola
GGGAGCTGTGGCTGCCCCATCCCTGCAGTGTTCAAGGCCAGGTTGGACACAGGGGCTTGGAGCATCCTGCTCCAGTGAGAGTTGTCCCTGCCCGTGGCAGGGGTTGGAGCTGGAGGAGCTTTAAGGTCCTTCCCATTCCAAACCAGGCTGTGATTCTGACTCTAAAACCTTCACCAGGACCAGGTCCATCCCTGCTCTCTCTTCTCACTGGTGGCGCTTGGTCTTCTTCTGTTGCCAGCAGAGAACAGTTTTATTTACATTGAGTCCCATTTTGGGATGAACACGCTTCAGCCTTGGCAATGCATCTCTCTTCAGGCAAGCATGCTGGAAGGCAGTTAATGTGCGGGTGACATAGTGGAATGTAAAGACAAGCCCCTTGCATTCAGTTGTATTTAGTGGGCTCTGCTGGCAAGCCAGAGGTTGGTTAATTTGTTCCAGGGCCGGGAATGGCAATGTAAGGAATAAATTGATGATGACAGGAGATGCCAAACCACAGACTATTGCTGGTAATTAATATTCATATATGCTGGGTTTAGTGAAACATTAATTATGCATTTAATCAAGCCCTGTTGATTCTGGTTTATCTTTGGACCTTGGGTGGTTGTTATGCTGAAGACTTCAGATTAATTAAAATGTTACTGGTGTATCACAAATAACAATTAGCGAGGTGCGAGTAGAACCGCCTTTCTCTTTGTGCTTGTTTAGAAGGGAGGAGGAGAGCCCTTTGGGATGGAGTTCCTGGGGCCACTGCTGGCTCCATGGGGAGCTTCTGGTGGGGTCTGCTTTGCTCTGAGCCCAGCCATGGTGGTCTCCAGACTGCTTGACATTTGGGGGTTCCTCTGGTAAGGAGGTGCTGCGGGAGCCCTGAACGCTTGTGCTGCTCTAGGTGAGATGGAGAACAGGACCAAGGCCATGTTCTGCAACAGTCTTTGTGCCTTGGGGCTCTTATTGGCATTGTGGTGCTCACAGGGAGGTTGTGGGGTCTGTGCTTCCCGGAGGACCACGATGCTCCATCCCTGCTTACCCCAAGGAGCATCCCCACTGATGTACCTCCTTCTGCTCTTGCTCCTGAGGAGATAATGGAGCTGATCCCAGTTGTCACGGACACAAGGTGATGCTTCCAGCTGCCCTAATGTTGCCAAGGAAACCTGGATTCTCCTGTTTCTTTGCAGTATGGGCAGAGCAGAGCGGTCCCAGACCCTGGCACATGCCATAAACATCCCCAGGGGCTGCACACAGAGCTGGAGCCATCCCCTTTGCTCCAGCCCTTTCCTTCCTGCAGGAACAAGCCTTGTTTTAATGTATTCAGTCCTATCTCCCCCTGTTTGTCCCTGCTTCAGTTTCTGCAGTGTTTCTGCCTCAAGTGTCACCGTTCAGTGGAGGTATCTGGGAGGGAGTAAATGGGACGTGTCAGTGGTGCTGCAGTATGCACGGAGCACCGGCATCCTCTGCTCACCCCCAAACCTCAGGTGGCTTCACCTGAGGCTTTATCTTCAGTTCCCATTGCTTGAAACAAGCTGGAATCTATTTTCTTTTAATAAGAAAGAGCAAAGCAAGGAGCAGAGCAGTGTGTGTGAGCTAAATACAGAACAAATTCAGCCTTGGTGGCAGAGGTGCTGGAGAGGAGGGAGGGATGGTGGGATATTGCTGTGGGCAGGAGGGAAAAGGCATAAATGGAGAAAGTTACAGGTGGTGACATCTATGAGAAGGATGAATGAGTGTCCTGGGAAACTGTGCTGGGTCAGGGGAGGGTCCCTACACACCTGGGTGACAGCATCCAAATTCAATGCCTTTGGGACTATGCTTGGGGGTGGCAGCAAGAGTCACACGGCTGCACCGAGGTTTGATGCTGGCGCTGTGCTTTGGCATGTTACAGTGTTTTGGGGACCTTCCTTCTTCATTGAAGAGATTTAGCCCCAAATCTTGTAGGTCACATTCTGACCAATGCTGTAGGGGAAGATATAGCCCAGTGCAGAGGAGAGAGTGCCAGGTTTACAGCGCTGGCTCCCTGCTTCTGTCCCTCATCACTGAGGCACAACCAAGTCCTTTACTTACAGCGGCAGTTCCTCGCGTTGGTGATTGACTTCAGCACGTCCTGCGCGTCCCTGCAGCAGCTCTGCAGCACTTCTCCATCCCTAAGGAAGGAGCCGAGCCTGGCAGCAAGTGCTGCTGCTGCTTTGTTCTATCCCAAGGAAACGGGGGTAGAAGGGAAGTCTGCACCAAAGGATGGTAAATGTCACATCGATTTGAAACACGCTCGTTTGCAGCTTCGCCTGGGAAGGAGAATGGTTCAGTTGAGTGCCCTTAGCCTGGATAGCGTGAGACCTGCCTGCTGCCCTCCGCACCCTGGGGTTGGGGATGGCCCCAGGACGGGGATCTGCCTGCCTGGGGATGGGGGCTGCCTGGATGCTGCTTTTCTTTATGGCTTCTTACAGCTTTACCCAGTTTTAATGTCCCTTTATGTGTCTCCAGCTTTATGACTGTCTGGGGGAGAGGAACAGACAGTGAGGTTTGGTTCTCGTTGTTGGCTGATGGGTGTTTTTGTGCAGGCGCCTAATGCTGGAAATAGGAGCTGCATCCCTGAGCTCCATCACTGCACGCCACTGATAGGGATCCAGCCAGCTGCAGGTAGAGGAAGCTTGTGGGGATCCCAGCATTGTCACTGCTTGGCCATGTACCCTGCTGTGGACATCTCCAGTGGTGGACAGTGATCTAGTCCCATCCATCACTCCTTGGCTGGCCTGTCAAAACCACCTGCATACATTGAGGGCTGTGGGTGCATGATGTAGGTGTGCAATGTGCTGCTTGGTTGTCAGCTGGTGGAGATGTATCCAAAGCAAAAGGATTTCTTCCCACCAGTGAGAAGAGAGCTTCACAGTGAGGTCTGTACCTGAACTGTGGGGTGGTTTGACATCTCTCAACCCAGGTTCAGGTTCGATGTGATCCACCAGTGGGTGCGAGATGGGATGCTGCAGCTCTTTAAACCCTAAACAAAGTTCAGACAGAGCTTGTCCATCAGACCCAGGCCTAAGCTGGTGTCATTTGTGGTGGAGCTGGTCCTCAGATAAAGATGAATTTGAGGATGTTGAGGAGGAGGGGATGCAGAGAGGGGTTTGTGGATGGCTGGAGCAGCACAGCAGTTGCACACTGTGCTGCCAGATTGGTGTTCCTTGGGAGGGGGTGATTTCCAGGCTGGTTCCTTTGTCATTAGCAAAAACTGATTGAATTAATTCTCCTGGGCCAGGCGCTCCCATGCACTCAGCCTCCTGAGAGATAGCTGGGGCTGTGAGTGTGATACTGCATCTCAATTATAAAGCAAAGTGATTATTTCTATGAATATTCTCAGAGCCCCATTAAAGGCTGATAACATTCACTTTGAATGATGGGCTTTTTTTATTGATCTGCTGAAACTGAGACTATTTTACAACTGTTGACTTTAATAAGCGCTTGGCACCCACTGGGGCTCAACAGAGCGTGAGAACAGGAGCTGTTTAGCTGCACTGATTAATCTGTGTGATGCCTCTCTCTGAAATGACACCAGATCTCCTTCCACCATCCCTTCTATGGGTTGCTTTGCTTGTGGTGGCTGCTCTTGGGCACTCTTGGAGCATCTTTGGTTTCTAGTAGGTGTTATTTTGAGTGAGAAATGGGAGAAGATGATTTCTCTGCGTCTTGTGTTTGAAACAAGAGGGTGAAAAGGATGTGGGTGAGGGAACGTGTTTATGTGTGCGGTGAGGAGGTTGTGCAGTGGTTTGATGGAGTTGAAGTGCTGCAGAGGGTCGAGGGGAAGGAGAGGAACCGGCTCAGCCTGCGCTCCCAGCTCGGGAGGATGCTGAGATGCGTGTTTGAGCAGTCATGAATTTCTCACAGCACTTTCTGCTCCGGGGAGAAGAACCAGCCTGGGCCGTGGTGTTGTGGGGCTGCTGCCCAGCGCATCTCCGCTTTGATTTCCAGAGGGACCCTCGGGCACGGATGCGTCAGGGATGGAGTGGCTGTTGTTTGCGATGGTGCCGTGCTGTGAAGCGGCAGAGGAGGAAGGTCAGCTCAGATGCAGCCCGTGGAGGCAGAGCTGGGGGCTCACCAGGGGGTTTCACACAGCGGTGACTCATGTGGGATCAGTGGCAGCGCAGCCACACGCGCTCTGGGAAAGGCGGCTTTAACCTTTCATTAAACCTCCCATTAACGTGTGCCTTATCAGCATGTATTGTGGCATTTTCATCTATTAAGCACCTCAATGGATTGAAATCACTTGCTCAAAGTTGTTAAGCTTCTGGGTGGAAAGTGTGGGGTGGCAGCTGGGTGATACTGCCAGGAGGAGGATGCAGGCAGCAGCCTCAGCTGCAGGTGATGCTTTCAGCTGCCTAAGGGAAGATGCCACCAGCAAAAACCTCATCCTATGAATGCAGAAACTAGAGAGAAATCTCTCCATGGGCACAACAGGGCTCTCCTGGGTGCCTGTGCATGCTGTGTATCACTGTTTCCCTGTCCTCTGTGCATCCAAGGGCTGGAAAGCAGGATCATTACCTGGTGTGCAAAATGCCAATACATATAGAGCTGAGGTGTACATCAGTCGGAAGTGCCTTGGCTCTGGGCTGCTTATGGCTCCATGGCCACCAGCTCAGCTCCCTTGGATCTTCCCTGTGCTCCTCCTGGGCAGACAGATCATTGGGGTGCCCCGTGTGTGAATAATAACCTGATGTAAATGTAATTCCATGCATTATATGGGCACAGTGGGAAGTTTCCCTCTGCAGCCCACCACACCGGCACTCTTAAAGCGGGGGGGAACATGGGCAGGGGGATGAGAGCTGTGGGGTCTGTGATACCCCACTGCCAGCAGCTCGTATTTCAAAAACTAATATGTGCCCAGACACCTGCGAAGCCAGCGGGGAGCTGATAATGCTCATTTATCTCTGAGGCATCGTTTTGAGTTGGGGAGCGCTTGTTTTATAAGCGGTAACAGCCACAGAGGTGACAAAAGCCAATTAAAGACAGTATTTTCACCAGCTGGGATGAAAAGCTGCTGAAATATGCATGTGGAGCCTGCTCGTCCTTCTTATCCCCAGCAGATCTCGCAGGTCTGTCGCATTAGACGGCGGTGAGCAGTGGCCTGAGAAATCATTTTGTGCTGGCAATGAAACATTGAATACTTGTGATGCATTCGGGTTGTGTGGGGTCGGGAGGAGCCTCTTTCCAGCATGGGTCGGTCCCTGCTTTTAGGGTCGTTCTGGTTTGTTAATTTGGGTGAGTTTTCTTCTTCCAGAGATGCTTTCCTGTGATGGAGCAGCTTTGGGATGCTGGGCGGTTACTCTGATTCTTTAACCTGGGTACCTCTGGTGTGAGCAGTGCTGCCCCATCGGCTCCTGTCTGGCCTCTGCAGCTTGATGGGTTGAAATGATTTAGTCCACGTTGTTGTGCTTTGGAGGAAAGTGGACCAGGATGGGATGGAGATGATCTGGCTCCTGCGGGTTAAACCAGGAGGTGGCGTTAGGGGAATTGCCGTGTGCTATCCAAACTCCACTTTGTTTAATGGAATCCTTGAGCAAGGCATCCTTCCCTTGGCCTGGTTTCTCCCTGTATCTGTTGCCGTGTCTTGCCCAGAGTCACCTTGTGACATATCCTGAAAGGTTTGCTCTGAGCAGTCTGGGCTCTTCGGTGCCCTCATTTCAATCCCAAGCAAACCCCTTCGGCTCTCTGATTGCACCTGTGCAAGCACACAATTCTAGAGGCTGTTTTCAGACAAAGCTCCTATGAAATTCCTTGGATCCTCCAGGGTAAGGCGTTTGGGGGCTTAAAATCCCCTTTTAATGGCATTTTCAGTCCATGGCATCGCACACAGCAATATGGTTTGCCTTGCTTAGTGTCCATCCTGCTGTTAAGCATGGGTGAACTGGGCATTTCAGCTGTTTGCTTTTCCAGGGGATGGCCACATGGACCGTGTCATCATCTGCTGTTTGTCATCACCTCTTGCACAACAACCTTGAATGGACCCATCTGCGAATCCCTGGAAAGCTCCGAGGCTGAGCTGCACCATTAGTTTTGTATCTCTGGAAATCAAAGCGGTGCAGTTGAGCTGTGTGGGCACGTTGGAGGCTTTTGAGATGTTTCACCTCTGTCAGCTTTGTGTGTGCACGTCATGAGCCTCAGCCACTGCTGAGTCGGTGCTTTAGTAATTAATGCCTCCAATGGGTAGGTTCCTGAGGGGTTCATAGAGCTCTGCCTGGAGCAGGAGAGAGGAGCTGAGCTGATGTGCGATGCTGAAGCAGCTCTGGGGTGGCTTCACTGTAATTCCCTACCCAAAAAGGCAATTTCTCACTGGTTTGCAGCTGCCTGGCTTTGCTGTGCTTCCCTACTGCTGCCGTCCACACAAACCTTTATTGGATTTTGCCCAACATGCCTTTATTTCCCCCATAAATATGAGATTACCCAAGTTAGGCACCACAGGGCATCCCTCGGTACTGGCTGTGCCGGAGCATGATGTGCCCAACCGTGCTCACACCTTTGTTTGCTCCTTCTAGGATGTTACAGTGTAGGAAAGCACCAAAAGTGGTTCATTTCTCCCATTCCTTATTCCACAGCAGCATTTTGGAGGGTTGGGATCAGTGAGGCTTCACAGCTCCGCCTGTTCACTGCCTGCATCTGCCTGTGGCCGCAAGTAGTAGTGAGAATAATGATTGCCCAGGACTGCTTTGTCTGAGCAGATCAATCCAGCTGGTGCCTTGGGTTTTGTTCTCTCTGTCCTGCCACTGTCTGTTGGCAGGGTCAGGATGCGAGCACTGTGGATCCACAGGGAGAAGGGACCCGACCTCTTCCCCATCTCAACATACGCTCCTCAAACAAAAGCTCTTGTTCATCGGGAGCCCAGGGGAGGAGAGGGAAGGAGTGAATAATTCATACCCCAAATAATAAGACACGCTGCTGTACAATGGAAATTAATAATTCAAATTCTCTCTTTGTGTTCTGGTGAAAGGATTTTGGGTTAGGGTAATGATTAGGAGTGCTCTGGCCTCCTTAGCTGCTGCTTCTGCATCAAACAAGTGGGAATCCTGCTCGGCCAATATGGCTTTGTCACAGCTCCTCTTGGCCATGGAATCTCTGGACAGCTTCTACACATGATGAAGGGCTCCTGTGAGGTCAAGCACTGCCACTGCTTAATGAGAATTCCTCACAATCTAATGCTGAAGGGACTCCTGCTTTGCTCACAGCACAATCACTGCCGCTCCCTGGATCCACTTCCAAAGCACATTTAGAGGACAAGGACTACTGCACGCTGGTGAGACCCCCCTGCAGTGCTGTGCCCAGCTCTGGGGCACAGCACAAGCCTGCATCCCACCGGGTGAGCTGAACTGAGGTCAGGCTCCAGCGAGCAGCAGTCTGTTATCATCAGCCGTGGCATGCTTTGGCTCCATGAAGTCAGGTAGCAGCCGTGGTGGGTGCCATCAACGTGGAACCAGAACGTGCATGGGCAAAGCAGTTTCTAGCCTGGGAATGGAAAGCCTTACATGTGCTGCTGGGTCTATAAAAGGCACCTTTGTTCTTGCTACTTTGGGGAAATTGGGGAGCTGAGGATGTGGGGTTTTGGGGGGGTTGGCATCACCATGCTCTTACACTAATGCTTTTTGCTGGAAGTCTTGGGAGGCAGGGTCAGTGCTGCTGGTGTCCAGATCTGCTTCCTGGCCTGAAGCAGGAGGTAAATGGTGTCCTGGCACTCCTGCACTGCACAGGGAGGTGGAAATCTGGCCAGGCAGCTTTTTCTGGGCAAGTTGTGCCAGGGTCTGGAAGAGCTTTTCACTTGGAAGAGCTGTGGTTATGGATGTGGAAGAGAAACATGATGTGGAGAATGGTAAGTCAGGAGTAAAAGCACTCACACTGCCATGCCAGGACCTCTGGTCTTGTGCCTGGGCTGCCTGGGGGAGCAGGCGGGCCCTTGGGGGTGGAAAAGCTGCTTCCCAGGACCAGAGCCGGTGGGATGTACTGCTCTGTGTGTGTGTGGATGATGGCCAAGCAGGGCAGCCTCTGGAGCCACAGTGGGGTTTGTGTTTCCACTGCTTAAAGGCTTGTTTTAGTTAAAGTAGCAAAATAAAAGCCTTTCTGAAATGACTTTAACCTCTGGAAACATGGAAATTGCTGAAATCTGATCATCTCTGTACTTCCTGGTGCAGTAATGGCAAAATGATGTTACCTGGAGGGAGCTGGGATTCAGTCTTGGGGGAAAACGAGTTTGAATAGTGGCGACAGGGACATGTTTAAACTCTCCTAGAAATACAAACCTCATTATAGCAAGATTAATTTCCCACTAGGAGCTTAACAGTTCTTCAAAGAGCAGGATGAATAATTGATGACACGTTGGCATCCGTAGTACCTTCCTAAAGGAAGCGTGTTCATTTGCTGACCCAGGAGAATTAGCTTCAGAACTCCTTGCTGGAGGAGATCGTGTCACTCCTGGCTCTGTGAATGCTGCTGCCAGGCTTGATGTGCTGCTGAGGGATGCAGGGTCCCAGCCTTGCTGCTGAACATGGGTCAGGGGTGTTAAACACTGAGGTACATCCAGCTTTTGGGATTACAGAGGAGAAGGACTTGGGCAGCCATTTATGAGCCTGGCAGTGTTTGCTTTGGTCAATCAGGGGATGCTTTTGCCATGAGCCCTGTGAGCATGTCCATGTCCATGTTGGCACCCGTGGTCCTGTGTTGTGTCAGGGATGTGTTAGCTCATGCAGAGGGAACTCTCAGCAGTTGTACACGAGACAGGACTCTTCCTTTGCTCACAGAGGCATTTACTGCTGTTCAGTCTGTAATTCCTTCTATTGCTCTCAAAGCCCTGCAGGCACAAACCTCTGCTGAGCCGTGCTCCCCTCGGCTGCCCCACAAATCCCATGTCCTGGCAGGCAGAGCTGGGGGATTTCTGCTCTAGGCAGAAGCTATTTACAAACCTGTTTTTCCCCTGCTCTTTGCCCTCCCTCCAAGCCCTGGAGTTTGCCTCTGCTCAGACTGTGGGATTTGGGGGTTACTCGTTTCATTATCCCTGTGGATTCTCCTCCTGGAGCTCTGCCTGCCTGGCAGGGCTGTGCTGCATCCCCAGAGCAGCTTCCTGCAGGGGGGTTCTGTAGGCAAAGACCCCCATGGGTGCGCTGAGCTGCTGCATCCTTGCGGAGAGCAGGAAACGTGGGATAAACTAATGGATAACGAACAGATCTGGGTCTGATGCTGGTCCACAGGAGCAGGGTCAGCTCTGCCTGTGGCATCCTGGTGCCACATTTGTACATGAGATGAGGCTCGGGGGGCATTACTGCCTGGAAATGAGTCCCTGTTGCAGCGGTGATCCCAGACAAAGCACGAGCTCTGGGATGCTGCAATGTCATTGCTTTATCCCTGAAATCCTGCCTACATGCTGACAAACTGATGTGGGGAGGAAAGGGGACTTTGTTTAGTGGATTCTTAAACATTGCTGTAGGCTATTATTCAAGGCCAGGTTGGATACAGGGGCTTGGAGCAAGCTGCTCTAGTGGAAGGCATCCCTGCCCATGGCAGGAGTTGGAGCTGGATGAGCTTTAAGGTCCCTTCCAACACAAACCAGGCTGGGATTCTATACTGTTGTTCTCTATCCACTTCCTATATTCTTGCTTTTTTTGTGGTGTAGAAGAGTAACTTAATAACTGGGGTTAATTTGCTTGCCTCTAATTTATCAGGGCCCTGTGAGCGATGCTTCCAATTTACTGCTTTGGCTCTCTGGGGAGTTTCAAGGGCTTTCATTTTCAGTTGCTGTTGTGAACACACCTCCTGAGGATCCCGAGTGGCTTCCCGTGGTGCCAGAGAAGCTCATTTTGTGCTCAGAAATAGAGCTGGCAATGGCAGGATCTCGAGGAGCCCCACAAACCCACACCCTGGGTTTTCCTGGCTGCTGATGGAGATGCAGGGCTGGGATCCCTGCCTGGCTGCTTACACTGCCCTCAGTGGGGTTTAAAATCACAGCCTGCTGAATTTCAGCCGGTTCTTTCACTGCTTTAGATCAGGTCTGTGTATCAGATGTGATGTGTAAGGGCACATATGGATGTCATGCTTTTTGCCCTCACCACCACGATCAGCAGGCAACATAACCTATCCCTAGCTATTGAGTATTAACAGGAGTCTCTGTAGTGATGCTCCAGCATGGTTATTGCTGTTCAGTTGGAGGATTTGAACCTTTTTCTTTCTCTTCCTCACAAAATAATAAGAGGAAACACATCTTTGCAATGAGCACTGCTGACCGAGCTGATCCTTAAGTTAGCACAGGCTTAGTCTGATCCCTGGGTAATGCCTTATCAGGATAAAATGTCTTGAGTGGTAAAGCCAAAGAAGCCCAAGAGAGGCAGAATCCCTTTGTTTAGGCTAAATAGACTCCTTGGCAGTGACTCAGGTTGGTTATATTCTTCTTTCTGTGTTCTACAACTCTGCACAAAGATGCTGAATGAGCACCCCAGCCTGGTGCTGTCACCACGTGGGCCCTGCGGCTAACCGGGATGCATGGAGCCTCTGGCTCTTCCCACTCCATCACTGCTTGCAGGAGGGGCTGACAAGTGAAATCCTGGGAAATCCCTTGTCTGACATGGAGATGTTTCCTATGGGATGTGCATGGCTTCTTTCCACCCTCTGTCCCATCCCAAGCTGTGGGGTTTTTGCCTTGCCCTCCGCAGAGGGGTGGTCCGTGGTAGATCCTTCAGTTGATGGGGGTTGCCCAGGACTGTGCTCCTGTGCTGACAGTGATGCTGAGAACCAGAAATCACACTGGGCTCTTCATTTTTCAAGCTGATGCCTGAGCCTTCAGCAGGTAAGATCTGCTCTCCCATTCCCATTGTCAGTGACCTGATGTCTTAGTCATCCATTTGCAGAGCCTTCAGCGCAGTGTATCTGTAAGTGGTTGACATAGAAACATTAACCTTTCTGTGTCTTTTCCTACCTGAAGAAGCCACTCAAGCTATTTATAATTGGAGGGTGATGTGCACAATACCTGGGAGAGAAGCTTTAACCAGAGGGCTGAGCAGGCAGTGAGCTTTGAGCACGGGCAAAAACTGGCAGCAAGCTCTTTGTGCTTGTTTTCCATGTAAAGCTTTGTGTATCTGCTTCCTTATCTGCAAAACAGAGTCAATTGGAGGTTTGACATCTTTGCAAGAGGCTGAGCCTGTGTTGCTGGAGCAGTGAGGTGGTTCTGTGATCTTGGCAGGCTTGTCTGAAAGAAATACTGGAAACAAATCACAGCAGTGGGCTGAGTGCATCACACGGTATCTACTACGTAGAGGTAGAGGCTTCCTGAGCACTGGTAGTGACCGTGGGGTGTGCTGGGATGGTCCCTGCTTTCTGGACCATGTGTGACTCCAGATATTTGGTGGTGAGTTCCCATCGGATGCTCTGGGCTTAGCGGCTCGTTGGCCAGTTCATGCTCATACTCATCCTGCCCCAGCTCTTGTGTCCTCTGGTGGGATGAGGGGACCTGGACAAGGCAACGGCCGGGGGCTGCTGTGTCACCTTCTCTCTGCACTGGGGAGCATCTTCTCCATGCTGCAGCTTCCACCCTGGGCTGCTGCTTCTGCTCTGAACAAGCAGTTCTCTACACACCATCTGCTGGTTTTCATTCCCCATGGTTTGTTTCCATGTATCTGTGATTTGCACTCTCATTAATTGTGCTGCTGAGTTCCTTATTCCATGAGGCTTGTTTTGCAGCGGGGAAATCGTTGTGGTTTTCCCCCTCTGTCAAAGCTATTTTTGTGATTCACACAAACAAGCACTTTTGTCCTTTGAATTTTGCTTCCATAGAATCACAGAGTGAATCACAAGGACACCTTCCACTAGACCAGGTTGCTCCAAGCCCATCCAGCCTGGCTTCCCTGGGGAAGCTCTTCCCTCTGAGGGTGCTGAGGTGCCCAGGGAAGCTGTGGCTGCCCCATCCCTGGCAGCGTTCAAAGCCAGGTTCCCCCAGATCTGGTATTTTAGGGATAATTGGGAGTCTCCTTACCCCATAACCCTGCACTCAGGGATTGCTGCTGTTGTTTTCCCTGTCTCCATCCCGCGCCTTTGCACAAGCTGTGGAGCCAGGCTCCGAGGAGCTGCTGAGCGTTTCAGTTCTCCACGCTCCGCCTGGACTCAAGGATGCAAATGCTGCGATTAGCAGAGTTAGTGCTGCTTTTTATGGTGTGTTTCCAAGGCAACGGGAAATTCAGAAGACCAGAACCACACACATGGTCCTCTTCTTCCCAGACCTCATCCTCCAGGGCGCAGGTAAACACCCTCAGTGACATTTCCAACCTGCTTCAACGCCCATCTGAATAGTCCCCACTGTCCCCTCTCATGGCTGCTAGCAGCTGGAGTGGGTAGTTGCCTCTGTTGAAGGCTGTAAAACTCAGGCAGCTCCGCAAACAGGTTTAGCTTTTGTTCTTAGAACGTTCTTTCCTTCCTTGCTGATCCCCCCTGAGGCTGCCAAAGCAAAAATCATAGAATCATAGAATAGTCAGGGTTGGAAAGAACCTTAAGCTCATCCAGTTCCAACCCCCTGCCATAAGCAGGGACACCTCACATTAAACCATGCCACCCAAAGCTCCCTCCAACCCAGCCTTGAACACCGCCAGTGATGGAGCATTCACAACTTCCCTGGGCAACCCATTCCAGTGCCTCACCAC
>JAOEHX010013412.1:0-10828 GCA_025448015.1 Bolborhynchus lineola
AGTGGGAGGTGTCCCTGCCCATGGCAGGGGGGTTGGAACTAGATGATATTAAGGTCCTTTCCAACCCTAACTATTCTGTGATTCTATGATTCATTGGGACTTCACAGTACCAGGTATCTGCTGGTTGTCAAGCACTGGAACAGGCTACCTAGGCAAGTGATAAAGTCACCATTTCTGAAGGTATTTAAAAATGTGTAGATGGCACTTAGGAACTTGGTTTGGTGGTGGATGTGGCAGTGCTAGATTAATGGTTAGATCTGACGGTCTTAAAGGTCTTTTCCAACTTAAACGACTCAGCAACTCTATTGTGCTCACTATTTTTAGGGTGTGTTACTATTATGTTTAAGAGGAGAAAATACTAGAACAGAATAAAGAACCCCCTGGGAAAATGTTAGTAAATGTTAGTAACATTGTTGCATAATTTTGTCCACTTAAACCGTGCAACGAATTATGAAAAAACTTTTTGTACAATTTCTTACTGTCACAGGATTGAAACAAGGTAATTTTTTACAGATTAAAAGTTTTCTTATTGATATTGGATCTTCACATTATACTCAAGACAGGAGAATGCTCTTCAGTACAAATGCTTTTTCACTTTCGTATCACTCTTGGTTTGTCTATAGGACTGCTCAGTAAAAATATAAAATTGTACAAAAATTTTCTCCTTGGTGGAACTAGTTCTAAAAGATATAAATATAACAGGTCTAGAAGGTACAAATAAGCAGTGGAAATTATAGTAGAATCTACCTCCCAGACATGCCTTTTCTCAAATTCTAATATTTCACAATTCACTTCAAAGCTTTTCTCTTTCTCACTAGATATTCCTTTACTTCTACCAATGTCAGTGAAGAAACAAAGTACTTATTTTTGCAGTACTACCTCGGTAGCACTGGAGAACCATCGAGCTTCACCTGTCAGCTGGATTCCTTTTCGGAGAACAGAATGACATTCAGTACAAATGGGACTTTTTGTCTTTTGTATATATTCTGAGAATGCTTTCTAGAAATGCTAAGGCACCAGAAAAATGAGATTGCCAAGGTTTTCCATCTTTCAGGAACCAGAAAACCATGATTTATTCAGTGTAATTTTCTTACTCATAGCATCACAGAAAGGTTTGGTTGGAAGAGATCTTTAAAGATCATGTAGTCCAACCTACCTGCCATAGGCAGAGATATTTTCCACTAGGTAAGTTTTCTCAAAACCCCATCCAACTTGATCTTGAGCAGTTCCAAGGATGGAGCATCCACAACTAATATGGGCAAAATGTTCCACTGTCTCACCATCCTCACTGTAAAAATTTTCTTCCTTATGTTCACTCTAAACTTACACTCTTTCAGTGTAAACCTCTTGTCCCTCGTCCTGCAACTACAGGGACTAGTAAAAAAATCTTTCTCCTTTTTTCTTTTAAGATCCCTTTATACATTGAAAAGCTCTAAGAAGGTCCTGCTAGAGCCTTCACTTCAGAGCTAGTGAATTAAGCGTACTGCTCAGCTTCGCATCACCTGTAAACTTGCTGAGGGTGCAAGCAACCCCAGTATGTCACTGATGAACGTATTAAATACTCCTGGTCCCAGTATGATCCCCTCAGGGATGCTACTCATTACTGGCTTCCATTTGAACACTGAGCCACTGAATATATTTCTTTGGATGCAGCCATCCAGCCACTTCCTTATCCATGGAACAATTTTTCCATCAAACCAAATTCTTCAATTTAGAGAGCAGGATGTTGTAGGGGACCATACCAAAAGCCTTACTGAAGTCTAGATAGATTATATCTATAGATCCTTCCTGATCTACTGATGCAGATACTCTTTCGTAGTTGATTAGATTAGTCAAGTGACTAATTATCACTAGATTATCACTAGATTATCACTAGATTAGTCAGGCGACTAATAATCCATAGTAGAGTGAGGAATATGTGCTGAGCATATCAGCACAGCCAGTGTCCCTCTGTAGAAGGAATGGCAAGAAACTGAACCTCCAGTCAAAGCCCTACCCAGGTGGAAAGCATTGCTTCTTTCAGGAACCCTTCTTAATTTGCACTGGGATTACCTCTGAGATATTTGTATTAATGGATTCTATGACAATACCGCTAAAAACACATTTACATCTCAGGCATTACACCAGCTAACCTTTGTTTCTACTGAAATTGTTATTCCCTGTTTTAGGATAGTTTTGCTAATCAGTCCTTTTATCATTACTGTTTTCATAAAAAAAAATTGCTTAATTATTATCTTTTAAAAAGACATCTTTGAAGAGACACTCATTCCCACACTCAGAACAGATGTTTCACCTCCTGCATCAATTGCTCATTTATTAATGGTTTAGATTTACAGCCAAAAATCAATGTGTTCTTGTCAAATCTATACTAAGATCAGCCCCCTTGATGATATTAAATTTCAGTTTCCTGCTCTCTTTGCCTTGGACAACTCCTGCATCCCATGTAATCTGAAATATTTTCCAAGGCATGAAGCCACACAGTCACCTTTTCCCCTCACTCACTTCCAAACTTCCCTGTGACTCCTGTGAGTTCAAGGATGTACTTTCACTTGTGGTGTTCCACCTGTCTAAAACTTATTTCCTCTTCTGCCTAAGTCACTGAATCATTTCTTGAAATTTCACCTTAAAACCTCCTTGTTCTCTTTAACCTATGATTCACAGCCTCTGGATAACATTTTTTTATATCTTTTATAAAGCATACACAGTGAAAAGGAAATTTATTGTAGTCTTGTTAAAGCAAGCTATACTTGATGTACTAATGTGACTGTGGATTAAGGGTCCTATAGAGTCCACTCAAGATAGATTGACCCTTGCAAAAATCTACTGAAGTCTGAGTATTTATATTCACTTCCCTGAACACCTCATAGCTACACCCTTTGCCGGTTTACAGGCTGTTGTTCTTCTCGCCTTTGAACTCACAAATTTACTCTTAATGTCAGATAACACTACTGAGTTTTGCCCAGCTATAACAAGGTGCGTATTCTGCATCCAGCAGAACTGAATGAAATGATGCAGATCCTCTATCTCTCCCTTCAGTGACCAGTACCATTTCCCTCATCCCGACTTCAGAAACTCTCCAAAAAGAGCAGTAGTAGAAATGAAAGAATCATAGCATTCCTCTGTTAATGCAACTAAATGAAGGATGAAAGTCCTATCATATGTTCCTTATCTACGTGATAGATAGCAGATTCAGGTATCTACTAAAAAAGCTCAGCAAGACAAACAATTTGATCTTAGATTGATTCTATTCAGTGCAATGAGAGGATGCAATAAGGCAAATTCACAACACCAGATAGACTACACAGTGAGGGGAAGAGGGAGCTCTAAGAAGAAATGCAAAAATTAATAGGGTGGCATGTCACAAATCATACCATCCTACTAACTGTAGGTGAACAGTGCCTATTTCTAAGGCTGGTATTCTTCCCCATTCAGAATGCATTAATTATTGTAGCAGGTAATTTTCTATACTCTGTTGAAAAGACTATTTAAATCTAGGTTTTTTTTGTTTAGCTCACCTAAGCATTTTATGCTGATGCTCATTTTCATGCCTTTGAATAGTCTTAGGACGTAACTTCTAACTCTTTAACTAACACTTCCTTGAATTTTGTGTTTTAATCTTCAAGCCTTCTGTACTGGTCAAAGAACCAGAAACGGAAGAAAAAAACTTCAGTTCACATTCACATATCTCCTGGAGTTGTGATTTAAAGGAAACACTATAAATATTTCAGACTTACAATATACTTTTCAGTGTTGGTAGTATATGCTTTGGAATATATTATGTTGTGCACATACATAAAGACATTCTACCAGTAGAGACATGTTTTCTGCATATAGGAAATCACAGAAACACAGACTAATAATAATATATTACTGTTAGTGTCACACTCCTGAAATATGGATGGTAGCACAGGGGTACAAGTAAAACCTTTCTATCTCTTGAATGACTACCGGTATACGAGAGAAGCAGGTACTAGGAAACAGACTGCAGAAGCGGGTACAGATTGAATGGAGTTATTTTCATTTGACAGGAGAATATGGGTGTATCAAAAAGACATGAGCAAATCTTTTTGACTGCTATCTGTCTCTGAAAAACTTTATGTGAATTAGCAGTCAATTTTGATAGAAATATTGTTATGCAAATCTATTTCTAACAAAAGGTTTTCAAATGTTGGTTTTCAGATGTGTTACTGTCTTGTACCTACAAATATGAAAAAAACCCCCACCAGAGTAAGAAAGGAGGATTTAGTTAATTCTGTAGTGTATCACAGAGTACAGTGTATTGAGTCTGTGTACAAGGGGTAGCTGAATAACTAAAAGAAACATATCAAGAATATAAAAGTCAAAATCCTTACGTTTATTCTGGAGCCCTTGGTCTGTAACCAACAAACCTGCATTTCTTACCACATTATCATATTTCAGTTTCAAATTGGACTAATTTCTAGGAGGGATATACATAAAGGATAGGCACTCCAGCACTGCAGTTAATAACAATAATGTGTAACTATAATGATGAATCTGTTGTTGAGGTCCAGTGTATCTAGGAAGGTTATGGCTAGCATTTATTATAACTTTACATTGCTGTAATTCTGAGAACGCTGTAATTCTTTAAAGTGATTCCACTTCTTGAAAGTTCATATTGGCATGTAATTTATGATCATATTGACTCTCAACTTTTTGTAGGCTGCTACCAATTAATTATTGAAGCTGTCTCAAAAGCATAATAAGTAAATGTAAAATATTATAGAGGAAAGTTAAACCAAGACAAGATTTCTATTCCATCTATAAGTTTGTTTATTTTATTTTTTTTTTTTTTTTTAACATGCACATCAAAATTAGTAAATAAAATTAAATACTCACTCCTGTTATGTAACGAGGTCTATACTGGATGGTTCCAAATAAGCCAAGTATGACTATAATAATGTGTATAAAATTTGCCAGGATGGGTGCCCACTGATAACCAAGGAAGTCAAATATCTGCCTCTCGAGCACAGAAACCTATGGTCAAAAAGCAAAAGTATAAATAGATTAGAACCGACCAGAGACATCTGTTTGCAAGTTTCCCCTTTCATGCCCAAGATGATTGCCCTGAGTAAAAAAGTACTTCAGTCAGATGTAAAATGAAATGAGTTTACAATGTTTTACCTTATTTTAATGAAAGCTGCATTTCTCACTGTCAGTTTACTGAGTTGCATTCTGTTAGCTAAAATATTCATGTGGGCAGTTCTACCAAGACACTAAACTCCTCACTAGAACAGTATGTTTCCAGGAAGAGAAACACAAATAATTTTTTTATATACACCAGCAAATATAATAATGTTCTAGAGTACCAGTGCTGAAAGTAAATAGCAGGCTTATGGCATTTTAGCTTTGCTTCCATTTACAAACACCATCCTTCAGCCTAGTCCTAACTCTTTAATTATTTCCCTACCTTTTTGATTTTTCTCTTCCCTCTATCTCCAGCTATCCTGCCAGTGAAATTTTACGTGTAACAAAATGTATGCAATTTTTTGACCTGGTTCTGCTGATAATGACTCTACCTCCTCTCACTGTCACAAACATCAGTTACCCAAGACTAAACAATTTTAAAAAGAAAATTGAGGGACAATGCTATTGATAACTCTTTTCAAAGAATACCATTCCAAGCATTCCAACTAAAAAAACCTGCATTTCTGACAGTATCAGTACAAAATTATTTCAGAATTCAGACAGTAGGTGTCCCTTAACTGGTGTTTGGACATTATGTCACAGCACTGCACCCCAGGCTACAGACAGAATGGCGTGTTTTGACAAAAATAATACTGATGTGAATATTACAAGGCAACATAACGATGAAGTGAATTCAGACAGAAAGGGTAAGGAATTTCTTTGACACCATTCCAACAATTTCACTAACTGGAAAGGTGAATAGACAAGTTCTATGCAAATGTAAATAATACAAAGACACTAAAAATAAACAAAATTATAGTAATAATAAATAAATAATAAACCCACCACCACATATAGAAAATAAAGAAGAAGCAGGACATTTCTTTATAGAGTTTCATTAAATGACAGGTGACTATTCACACAGTTTATATTGTGTAGTGGATTAACTGAATTGAGTGCATCTGCCACACACTCCATTCATTGCAAACATAATAACTTTTGAGATCAAGTACTACATTAATAATTAACTACTCTTCTTGCATGATGTAGCTATGGGAATTATTTTGAAGTTTCATGCTACAGTCCACTGCCACACCAACACTTTCTGAAAATAAGTGAAAAACTTGCCATTAAAAAGACAGCCTACACTTACGCCAGCATTGCAAGTGCGAAGAGTGCCAATTATATAGTACTTACAGGCATAAGTTGAACTTTAAGATAGGGATTGTCAAAATAATCCTGGGTAAGTTTGTCAGCCATATAATTTTGAATTTGAAAGTTCAGGTTTTCATGTCAAACACTGAATTCCTCTCTACAACAAGGATTCCTTTCACACAATGCATCCAGTTTATAGCCAGTCATGGTATTTTGCCTAATAGTCTATTTTACATATTTACTGCCGTAATACGTTTCTAGTCCTACATCTTCCAAGATCTTAATGAACTGACTTGTGCTATCCTACAACCATCCCTAACAAACCAACAAATAGAATAGTTCCCAGAATCCCAATACATAATATTTTAATGGAGACTATGGGATGAAGAAAGAAAAGGAAGGCAAAGCTGTATTAGGAACTACATAAAACCTCAGACTGCCCATGCTTTAAATTTATCATTAAGGTAATCTTATCATTAAGATATCTTATTTTCATCAGCTGAACAAAGAGTAAATGAGAAAAGTAAAGCAGTAGCAAAAAATCTAGATTGTACAAGCTTCTAGTAGAGTAACAGTAGTGGTTCAGTGAGAAAAAAAATACCTGGGATGATGCAAATCATTTAACGAGTAGGAAAATATAAAGGTAAGTATGCCAACTGGAAAATTGGGGTATGGTAGTTAATTATAAAAAAATGTAGAAAACCTAATAGTCCTGCTACAACATTTGCTTAAACTTGTTTATAGGGCTGTACTGAATAAATGGCTAACTGTGCAAACTTCCACTTCTCACACACCAATGTACTTTTTTTTTGATGACTGGCAATTTCCTCAGGACCAGGCAACCACTTCCTTAGATTCTGTGGCTATGTTGAAAATTCTGGTGGGAGATCTACTGGAAAACATGGCACACAAGGCAGTGGGTAAATATTGGCTGTGCAGAACAAAGAGACAAATCTACACTCTCTCTGCCCCTGTGTATCTAACTCACATTTGCCATGGGCAGACTTGCTATTAGACTTTCTTCCTTCACTCTAAGGAATCATCTGTGTGTGGGGAGTGCTGGATACGTGAGATGGAGGCATTCTTGCGGGCTATGCAGAGATAAAATGCTGTGAAAATGCAGCTGCTGTTCCTTAGAGGATCAAACTACTACAGCAAGGTGCATCACAGATTTATCAAAATGGAAAGTATAGGAAATAACTAAATCTTTATTTCCACTTCCTGAAGAGATGAAGGTTGAGAGAAAATAAAAACAACCCCAAAAGAACGAGAAAAATACGTGCAGTTACTAATATAAATTCTCATTTGGTCTGTGTTTCTAAAGGGAGAAAAGTGAAAAATAGGACAAAGTACTGGAAAAACCTATTAAAACCAGTAGCTTCCTCCTCTTCCACAGATGCCAGAATCATAAGAGATTTCCTTACATAGCAAGAGAAAAAATAGGCCTGATTTAGAGAGATTTTTTTTTTTTCATTTATGTCTAAAGCTTAAAATTCCTGGTCAAACAACCGCACTTCTTTTTCCAAATCATATGCACCAGCTTTAAAAGTTTAATGATATTTCAAGGACATTCCAGAGAGAAAGAAAAGGACTAACAATGAAATATTAATCTTTAAAGTCTAGGAAAAGATAAAGAATTGTCCATTTTCTTCTTCTGGAAATGACTTTAAAATGAGAATAGGAAAGAGGAAAAATTGATGCTTTGGATGAAAAAGTACACAGTAATAAAAAAAGAAAAATGTGGTTGAATTCAACTCCATTTTAATAATGCATTGAGCCAAGAATGTAGGGTTATGGAGAGTCAGTTCCTAATGTTAGAAAACAAACATCCACCCCATTGTCTTCTTAAGCTTCTAAATGTCATACGCAGATTATCTGAAGTAATCATTGATAAAATTATAGAGTTAAGTGCACAGTGAAACATTTTTTCTAATGCATTATTTTTTCCAGACTCTGCTGTTTCAAAAATAAATACAAAATAAAAACAGCCTACGTATTGTCAAGTTGGAATAGCTCAAACTACTTCCAGATTCTTGTCAGAAGCTGGTTGTTACTAGCTTAAAGTGTTACTAACCTTGAGGGATCTAAGGGTTGTATTTCCAGAGGATAAAGAAAACCATTCTGACATGATTCTTAATGTATGTGATTGGACTAAAATTTCAGACAGGAACCACAAAGGAGAAACCAGTCAAAACGTGATTTATAACACAAACTCTAAAATGGAAAATGACAAAGTGCCTTTCCTCAGAAAGCTCCTTGAGAAGAAACTCAACCACGACTACTACACAGTGATACAGAATCAAAATTTGGCATTGACAGAAATTAAAGTGCACACAGGCATACACACACACAAGTGCGCATATATGGCCCCTGCCAAGCAGGGCCCTTGGACAGAACACACAGCGCAGAGGCAGGCAGTACCCTGGGGTCTGGGGCAGTGTCACTCAAATGATGGACTCACCAGCTGAGTGCTGGTTACAGGCTTCCAGTTCACTCCAAAAGAAGAAGAGTGTATTAGCTTAAATCACAATTAAGGAGAATTAAGCAACCATAACCATATTATGACTGGTGCAGGCTAACAATGAGCTATAGAAATTAAACTCTAATCAGTAACTCATTAAGTCCTCTCAGCTCAATCGTGTTGCCTCAGATGCCCACAGCTTCTACTAATTTTCTTGTGCTTTTAAGTTAGATGTATAATTTTTTAATGACTTTTGGTTCTTGGTTTCATGGCACAGAAAATTACAGAAAGCCCAAGAAATACAGTTATTTTGGGCCTGTGGTTTATGAAAGAAATCCAAACTTAGAGCATGCCTGCATCACATACAACATCCCCAGCTAACCCTGCCCAAGCACTTCCACATTGAAGCAGAATGTGTATATTTGTGCCATTCCTTAGTAAGGTTCATTTATTTCTTCATCAAAAATTCAGATAATATCCTGAAATAGAAGGCCTAGTAACTTAATGAATTCTTCAGCTACCCAGCAGAAAAACATTTTGGAAGTCAAATTCATACAAAATACACATATGCATCTGCAAGTGTCCACATGTATGTGGGTCAAGTCCTTTACCAAAAGACAGTGGGGGAAGAAAAAGTGATTTGAATTTTTTTTTTTTTTTTTGGTGAGAAGACGGGCAAGACTGAAATTAGGTTCTGTAAAGAGCTGTGGACACTGTAGTGTTCTCAGCACATCTAATAAAAATCATCACAAGCACAGGTAGTTCTAGTTAAAGTTAAGAAGGAATTAGTTTACACTTGTCCACTGGTTCCTTAGAGGAATAACATAAATAATACAAAGTCCCTGTCCTTAATCCATCTGATTCTGCTGAGAGCAGAACTAGGCTTTCACCACACTTGATAAGAAGGTAATCACAGTTTTTAAAAATCCTGTGTAGCACCACATACCTGCATCATATTGTATACAAGTGGATTTCTGCTGTTACCTATAGAGGACAATAGGGCTCTCCACAGGTAGAGAGCGTATTCTAAGTCTCAGCTGCTGCCTTTTCTGTCTGAACACAGTAATAATAAAAAACAATAAACACAAGCTTTCTACAGTAGGTTTTCTGTTATGTAGTAATGAGAAGTAGAACTGTTAACTAAATAATACTTCAGTTATTATTACTCATGACATGAAGATAAGAAAGATTCTAGGCAAAGCTGAGCTGGTGAAGCTGACAGTTGGCAAATAAAAATGTTTTAGTGTGCACTGAACACATCTTCAGGGTATTATATTCATGATTTAAAAACATTTAGACTCTACCATACATATATGGAAACCCACCTGGTGACCCAAACAAAAAATCAAACCCCTGTTTTCCACGTACTTCCCTGGAAGAATCATCTCCTGTATGAGCAGGCTATAAAAAAGAGGAAATTGCTGGCAAAATGCTTGATCAACAAGTTTTATTCTTGCGAAGTACTTTATCCACACAAATTATGAAACACCAATATCTGTGAAAAATAATGATGGAAAAAAAAGAGGGGAAGTTCTTAATTTAACACTCGATGACTTAGTATTTTTAATACTGCTTCCTAAAATTACTTTTAGAATTACCTTATAGGAACAATATTGCAAGAATTACGATAAAAAATCTAATAAATAAGTGCTGCACCTAAGACATGTAGAAATGTGAAACACGGAGCAAATACTTGAATTCATTGCAATATTTTAGATGGCTAGACCGAGATGTAGAGATAATTGTGTCTTAGATGCCTATAGTTCTTTTTATTGCACAAGACCAAATTTACCTTTGCTAATAACAACAAAAATTCAGAATTTGTGAGGTATAGTAGATTTCAATACTCTTGAAACCAGAAGAGTATTTCAGTTCCTTCATTTGCCTTCAGAGCCAAGTTTTATGCACAGCTGCACATTTGATCCCAATGACTAGCTTAAATAGGTTAGGGTCTTAAGTTCATGCTACAATTTAGATCACAAATCTTAATTAACATTATGTTACAGCACTTTGTGTGTGTGTGCATGTGTGTATGCTTGAAGATGGCAGAGTTTCTTTTTTCTGGCT
>JAOEHX010013414.1:1680-17191 GCA_025448015.1 Bolborhynchus lineola
GAGGAAGAAATTCTTTACTGTAAGGGTGGTGAGGCATTGGAATGGGTTGCCCAGGGAAGTTGTGAATGCTCCATCGCTGGCAGTGTTCAAGGGCAGGTTGGACAAAGCCTTGGGTGATATGGTTTAGTGTGAGGTGTCTCTGCCCATGGCAGGGGGGTTGGTACTAGATGATCTTAAGGTCCTTTCCAACCCTAACTATTCTATGATTCTGTAATTAGCTCATCAACTTCTGACAAGCCTAAATAGACTTGTTAGGGAATGACAAGTCTAGTCGATCTCAGAGTGGAACGGGTGTCAACCCTCCAAGGAAAGAAACAAATCTCTTACAAGTTATTTGAAGGTTTTCCAGTCTCCTCCAGGAGCCCAAAAAGAGGGAACCCCTATTAGGTTACTGCTCTTTTTCTTTTTAACGTTTGCAAACATTTGCACAAAAAATATCTAGATAAGGAGGCTGCAGAAGTAACTTACAGGTGTAATGGATTGTCCTTTCTCCTTCTGTTCCTCTAGACAAAGAAGGGACTGTGATGCTGAAAGGAATAATCTTTGGCTTGTTTCTGTCAGCTCTGTTTCTGCAGTTGCCAGAGACAAAATTAGCTCCTTAGTTCCTGGTGACCCATGCTGCTGTTACTATTTAAAATGTTAATAACTCTTAAAATAATAAGAGTGTACTCATCTAATCTTTATTTCTCTGCACTAAAGCTCAACTACTTGTGTCCAGAGGGCCAAAACATACTTAACTTATTCCAGGTTATTTATTTATTTGTTTAGCTGGGGAATGCAAAAGTGTCACAGAGTTAACAGAGCATTGGGACTGCTGAAAAATGTCTCCCCTATGTAGGAGAGCCATAATGCCTCAAAGGATCCTGCCATTTTTAGCAAGTGTTGGTTTATACAGGTGTTTTGGTACTTGCATAATTCCAAACTGAAATGCGGAAACTGCCAATATTTGCAAGTTTTGAGAAATGGGCAGACCCACCATTTAAAAATAGCACATGTATGCATCTGATGTTAAAATTATTTGGACACATAAACCTTAATAGTGATCTGTTTGTTGCAGATTCTATGCAGTTTACATGGTTGTCTGTCTAAATGCTAATGCAAGAAAGATATTACCAAATAAAAACATTGCTTGGATGGCTAGAACTCTTCTTATTTTCAGAAGCCAGTTGAGGGTCTGGGAGTGGGATACCTCTGTAAATCTGTATTAAATTTACAGCTTAAACACTATTGGTCTACTGACTTCAGTGGAATAATGCAATTTACAACAGCTGAGTCAATGCTGAGTGCCACAGAAAGCCTGCAGAGAAATTAAAATTCCTGCTCTGATAATAAAATGGATCTGAAATCACAAAACTGTAATAAAATTAAAATGATTCTCTTTTGCTTTTTTAGCAGTTATTACATATCAGTTTCTGAAAAATATCTATATTTTGTTCCCAAGCTTTGTTTGTACGGTAAGATTCTGCCCTAGGACAATCTTATCACCAAGTTATAAAACTCAGAACCCAGAGAATTTCAACATAAATATTTATTCATTCCTAACTAGCTTGGGTTTAACATTAGCACTGTAATTAAATAGTGCATTCTTCACTTTTCCCATGCTGTTTGAGAGAGAATGCATTCAGCTGTCTGTTATGCAATGAGAACTAAGTGAATGCTAATCTATTTTAACCTCAGTGGATTTGAAAGAAAAGATAGACTTTGATTTTATTAATTGATTTCTAAAACAGGGAAAAAACTCAGAACAGTGCCTTCACATACTTATGAGGAATTTCAAATAAAAATTCTGTTTTCATTACTCTAACGCAAAATAGCAACTGATTATGTCAGACTTTAATTGATAGAACTACTGCATGTCAAAATATTTTATCAAGTCTTCATTTATAAAGTCAAAGGTAATGAGAGAACATGCCTTCTGCTCTTACAAATATACTTTAAATTAGCTATACACATTGTCTTCTTTGCTACCATGATCCCACATGTTATTTAAATTACCACAAGTTTGTAAGTGCTCCCTTGAGGCACCAAATAAGGTTAAAATGTTCAACTACTGCTTCTTTTTGTTGATGTTTTTAAGTGAAAGCCATCAAGCAGTGGTTCAGGCATGACTGTGAGGGGATAAGTAGTTGGAGGAGCCCCTGGTCACATGGACACAAACACCCAAAAAAATGGTGGAAATTATTGGGAGTGTCTTCAGCTAAATTTGAATAGCCATATTTGGCATGTTATCTTCTCCCTGATCCTGAGTTGTCCTGGATGTTGAGTCCTCACATTTTTGGAAAGACAGTAGCACCAGACAGGCCTGCAGAAAGGCTGAGGTTTTATGTGAAATTTATAGATATTTAGGCTTCCTGCTCAACCTGTTCAGATTTGCATACAAAGACAGCACTTTGACCAAATATTCAACATACATATATCAAGATTCTCTGTTAGTCAGGAAGACGGTGTGATTGTCACTGAACCATCTGATATACCCTGGCAATCAGAGAAGTTTGTTTAATTGACATCTTTCATCCCCTCCCACCACATAACAGACCCAGAAGGACACATTTCCCTTCCTCACTACAAAACCTCACTTATTCTGGGGCTGTCAGGACAAGAGGACTGCTGTGTTACTCCTGTGCACCCTCTAATACAAAACATTGTTCATTTAATTGGTTCAGACAGACAGAACTTGAAAGTGACATGGCTCTAGTGAAATGTTTTATTATGCTCCTTGCAAGTGGAATAAAAAATTACTGCTTTAAACTCTTACCTCCTTATTTTTAAAGTCAGAAAATGTGACAATGAAAGTTGGAAGCATCAGATAAAGCAGTGTGATATCTATAGAGAAAAACTTACACTATAGGCAACTTGCTTACTCAGCAGAATACACTCTTAGAAAATTTGTGAAAAGTAGTACACTAAGAGCAGATAAATGCTTTGAATAATCAGGCTCAGCAACCTTACAAAAGCACTAGTCTTCTGGGAATATTGGAGAAGACAGAAAATCCTGACCTTTGCCCTGGTAGAAAATTAACCTTCCTTCTTCTTGAGCAAAGTACAAGCAAAGAAAACCTTGCCCAAATACAGGAAAGAGAGTGCCTAAACTCCCTCTGCAAAAGCCAATGACAACATGAGGAGCAGAAAAGCACAGCCTGAATAGTAGCCTCAGAAGTTCAAGCTCACACACAGAATCCTTTAGATAGCCTAAAAGAAAGTGAAATGCCCTGGCTGAGATCTCTTTTCCACTAAGGTCAATGACAAACACCTGCTGAGTTTGTCCTCCAGATCTTCATGTTCTGGAAACAGAGGTTATAACAGCAGAAAAAAACACCAAGACCAAACTTATTTACATTACCTATATATTTGCATCATAAGGGGGGTTTCTGTCTATTAAAAGATGTTTCAGGAACTAAATAATGAGCTACAGCATTCATTTCACAGTGGCATAGTAGTATCAAATTACAACAACTTGTCTAGGAATGAAGATGTACAGGAGCATAGAAAGAGTCAACATGATTGTTTTACAGTATCTCCTATTTGTAAGATTACCCTTTTGCATTTTCAAAGCTTAGCAGTGCTGTCTAAAAACTTATGTATTAAGATACATGGTTGAGTATTTTTGCACCTTCTTGCAAGCTGTTTATGCAGCACTAACTCCATATGAAAAATACTGCCTACCTACATTGACGGAAGTAAATCTTATGGCTTCCTGAGTGTGACTGTGATGCCTGGGCCATGCATAAATGAAACACTATATTTTTACTTAGAGCTTTACGGTCTATGTGTGTACAGTATTTGTGCATCTCTATGCTGTGTCCTGTCCTTGAAGAAGTGAGTAGGAGCAATTCTGGAGCTACAAGGATGCAGAATACTTAATTCAGAACAAGGGCTTGATTAAAAAATCTGTGGAAATGAGTATTTCTTTCTCTCTCCCACAGTAACAGAGAAGCCCCAAGTTAATTAGCTTGTGTTAATTACCCAGACAGAAAAAATAATAAAGCAATGGAAATATGGTGAACAAAGGTACTCAGATAGTTTGTTAAACCTTTTGTGCACCACTACATGATGCTTTGAAGCAGAATATCCCAACCAGTAGGACCATTATATCAGCTGGCCTTCCATGGTGGGATGTGCTCTGACAAAGCCAGGACCCTTTACCATTCCATTGGCCATGTGGTCACTCAGTAGTCTGCCCCTTCCTATCACTGTCACTGCTTCACTCTAATTTCCTGATTTTCAACAAACAAATAAAGTCACTCTAAATTCTGGTTTTAAAGGTTTCTTTCTGACCTGGGATATAAACTGAGACTTCAGTACAAAGAACTTAAAAGCTTTCAAGCCTAATGTTTTCAAGTACACTGCAGGTATGGAAACTTTATCTTTTGTAGTGGGCTTTGGGTTAAACCACATATATCTTCAACCCAGAAACAGGGCAATATAGAGACATCCAGGAAGAAGTGGAAAACCTCTTTGAACCTTTCACATGAGAAATACTGGGTTTATTACTCTTAATAGGTTACATACTGTCCCTTCCATAGGTCCCAAGTATCCTTCATCCTGCAGGTCTATGACTTTGTCTCCTAAGCATCCACTAATGTGAAGTGATCCTTGTGCTTTCTGTGATATGCAGCCCATGCACAAGGGAAAACAGGCAATAGCCTGGCTGTGTCTGAGCCATGAGGTGTTAGCCGGAAAAAGATACTCAGAATATGTTTTAAGATCTGCATCAAGTAAAAATATAGTACACTGGTGTGTATGTTATTTTCCATGTGAATGACACAATACAAAGCATATGTCTACTTTATAATGAAAAAGTCATCTTTAACATTCATCATGAAGTTCACCAGAATGCCATTAGAGGGCATAAAAGAGTAGTTGTCTAAAGATGGGAGCACAGCCTCGAGCAAATAAACTAAGGAAAATAACTGGAACTAAAATAAAGTAAGAAAAACACTTTAAGTTAATCACCTCTGCTGAGCAATCAGTTCTGAATGCCATCTCTAAAAAACCACACTCTCTTCTTCCTTCTTGAGTCTCCTGTCACTGCAAGGAATGGGTCTTGGCCACCAGCAAAAGCAAGATCAAACCTGTTTTGGTCCAGTAACAATATTTAATTTCTTCTGGAATTTTTAAATCCTGTATAAAACAAGACACAAACTGAAAGGTTTAGTAATCTAACTGCTGTGCCAGTGATACAAGCAAATCAGAGGGATTACAAATGCTCAGTACAAGGCGAGCAGCTGATGTCTAAAAGCCTCACTAAAATAATAAGAGATTCACACCAGGAAACAGCCACAACAACATGTGAAATGTATTTTAAAGGCATTTAATAGATTTCTATTAACCCCTTGGACTGCTGGAAAAGGCCTGTGGAAATAGATGTGTCAGAGCAGAACCACCAGCTGCAGAGAATGCTAGTTAAACAAAATTCCAGCTTTCTGAGAGACCTGGAGGAAAAGAAATACCCCATCACAAGAAAATCATCATTTTCTCCTATGCACCCCAAAGTAGATGTAGAGTAATATATGGGAAACTATTTTCTGCACTCCACTACTCTTAATAACCTCTTAAAAATAATGGAGGAGGTAGTTAAAAAAAGCAAGCAGAGAAATCAAATATTGAAAATATCATTTCTATTCTCTTCAATTGGGAAGGCACTACAGTCATCAGAATCATCATCTTGAATCCCTAGAGGTATGGTGACTCCTTTGCTATTATTAGGGTACTATTTGCCCACTTTTTTTTTTTTTTTTTTTTTAATGTCCTACTTTTCCTCTCTCAAAGTTCTGTCTGAAACATTTTTTACAAAGGCAGCCAGTCTCTAATTGTTTCTATTTTTTACTCCCTATCAGGAAAAGTTAGGGCTACTCATTTAGTCCTGCACTTGCCAGTGATGCTCTCCAAGATTTATTCAGATAAATAGTTGTTGCAGTCTGTTGACTATGTTCTTGGTTCAGAAGGACCAAGGCCAAAGCCATCATACATCCTTTGTGGAGTTTCTGCCCTGTGTTTGTCAGCAGATGCTTACTAGGGTGCATTAAAGTCCTATTGAGTGAAGTAATTGTGAAGTTGCCAGTACTATGGCAGGGATAGAATACAGTCTGCAGACACGGAGGCTGTTCATATGAGACCCCATCAGTCTGAACTGAACAACTTGCAAAAAATAAGATTTCTTATGTGAGGTTTTTAAAATACTTTTGTTATTGTATGTCATAATAATCTTGCTCCTTTCTAAATAATTCATCCCACTCTGAATCTCATCTTCAGTTATGTCCTTTGACATGTCAACTACATGCATTAAGGCAAAAACATGCCTCCTGATGCAGAGGAACATTAAGGCTTCCTAAAATATCAAATCTTTCCAAACTGAACTGGATTAACCATGAAGTATGAGCATAGTGTTTTTTCTTCCCTGTCCATAAACTTAGTATTCAGTTTTTGCAAAGTCTACCTCTTTACAGTAAAAAGCACATGTGTAATCCCAGATAGCAGACTGATTGCAACAGAAATATTTTTAAAAATAGTGAGGTATGAACTCCAGGATAACTATTCCCATGGAGCAGAAACAGACTCTGGATGTGTGATACGGGGATTAAAAACATTAAGTATATTCTCAGTTTATAGGATTTTATTTCCTTATCATGTGACTTTTCTTTGCCTTCAGTTTTATATGTGATTGGAAGGCTTAATAAAAAATGAAGACATTTAAACCCTTCTCACATTATTTACTTCATGCAGTCAGCATTCACAAGCATCAAAGCTTCTGTTTCAGTGCTGTATCAAAAACCATGAAGCTTTAAGATTTGGCCAAAGAATCAACACAAGCTTAAAGCAGAGACATCAACTCATGAGGCTGCTGACAGAATGGATTAAACAGACTTTTTAAAGTATCGCCAGTGCTGTGGGGGGAAAAAAAACAAATCAAATAAAAGCAAAAAGCCCTCAGTTCTACACATGCTTTTGAACTAAGAAGTCCAAAGTAAACCATTCACTTTGTTGATGGTCAAGAAATAGCTATTGATGAGATGACAACATCTGCTAAAGGAATAATTGCCCAAAGGCTTACCCCTGGTTTTGCATGCAATACACAGGCCAATCATGCTTTGACAGGGGAAAAAAAAAAAAAAAAAAAAAAATCCAAAGAAGAGCAGTGGATTTTCATGATCAAGGAGGAAATGTCATAGTCTTTGCTTGCAAAAAAGAACACTCTTTATATGGGGCTTGACTGCTTTCACAATCAGAATTGCAACTAAGGGGAATAATTTCATTGTCGTGTTCCACGGAATTTCAATACAGGCTCAAATTTTCTTCTTCTTTGCTAATTTATTATTAACTGGTTTAGTGTTGAGGATAGCTATCACTGTAATTTTTCACTTGTCAGCAATGCCATTACACCTGCTTTGTCCATACTGGCAGAGATTATGCTTTCCCTTATGTCACGCTATTGTTTCCTGTCTGCCGGCTTCAGTTCTTGCTTATCTACCGGCTGTCTGGTTTCTTCATGCAAAACAAGGCTGGCAAAGAACAAAAAAATGTTCTATAGAGATCATTTGTAGATCTTTAGGAATGAAAATTCTCTACTGTCTGCTCCATAGCAGGGTTGCAGCATAGATGGGAGTCAGAGGGGAACGCTACTGCCTGCTGCTTTACAAGATGCCTTGTCAGCATTAGCTGTCCTGTTAGAAGATTCATTAGAAGTAGATGTAGTTTTCACCTATCTACTGTTGTCTGTTTCATATTTAATTGTTCTCCTGAAGCCATGAGAAGAACATAGGCAATGGACCCTTACATACAAAACATACAGGAAAGACAGTTTCAGAGTGAAAGAGAAAGCTGCTTAAGAGCTTCTTGGCCTTCACAAAGCTGTGACAGGCAGACAGATGTTGGAAGGCCTTCTCCATGAAAGACGTACTTACAGTGACTTTTCTGAAGAACATACTAGAAGTACTGGGGAAAAAAAGCTGCACATGGATAAAAGGAACAAGACCACAATGTGATGTTTATAAATATAGATAATGATGAACAAATATTGAACTATGTTAACAAAAAAAAACAACCAACCCAAAAAACAGAGAGAAAATAGTAATAGAATGGTGATATGCCCAAAGCAAGTAATGGAATTTCAGCAAATGCTGCTTTATTCCTAAATGATCCAATTTGGCTCAGGAGGACCCACAATTCTATCAGCCTAGAAGCTAATTCACAAACTGCAGGTTTAAACACCAGATAAAACCAATTTTTACAGCCTTGATAACCTTTGAAGAGTGGACAATAAAATGTCATGCTTCCTTTGAGACCGCATCATACTTGAGATTATTCTTTGAAAATTCCTTTCAAATTAAAAAATTCCCTTCCTTTTGTTGCAGCTAGAAAAACATTCATATTGAACTGGAATAAATCTGTCGTTCATTTCTCAGAGGACAATGACTTGGTCAAATCCTAGGTTATATAAAGCCCTGAACTTGTTAAATGCTTATTTTAAGCACTGGATGAGAACGACATCATCTGCAAGAATTTCTTGACATTTCCATCCCAAAGAACTATTAAAAATCATTTGTCTTGCTACAGTGCTAGACATACACTTCTTTTCAGTAAGATCCACTAGCATATGCCACTGAATTTGAGGGGTTTTACATGTGATTTTTGTCTTTTGAGTAGTAATATGTCATAAAAAATCATAAACTGAAGTTTGGTAGTACCATTTAACTCCTCCAATCTTTCACCTTCATAAGACTGATTCTTCTGAAAGTGCTCCCTCTGAAATTCAAGAGCAGAGACCATAACTAATTTCCTTAGTTATGCTGTTTGTTTCTTTAGTTATGCCATTTGCTTCTTCATGAAAAAATAAAGAAGTCAGACTTCTTCACTGTGACTAGAACTTGGTCCCTGAGAACCTGAATGAAACTGATTTATGCAAGCAATATGCAATTTGAAAAAGTAAATATATAAATTCAGCTCTCAATGTCAACCAGTTAAGTCCCATTGCTTCCATGGAGTTTTGCTATTTCATGCTAGTTTATACCTTTAGTCCAAATTTGCTTAATTATAAAAAACAATTACTATTGGACAACATCTTGTGAAATGCTTTGTTTAGCGACACTGGGCATTGCTTTGAAAGTGGTAGAATAATTTGGGGTTAATTCTATGACCTTGCTGGCGGACTTAGACTTTTTTTTTTTTCTTTTTTTCATAAGCCCTTTATTTTATGGCTAGAAGGAGGGAATATCGTTGGCAAAGGTAACACCCTTCCTTCAGACGTCTTTAGATTGATGATCTGTATACTAAGCATAACTACAGAACTTATAATTTTCTTACAAACTTCAAACAGTTGTATGTATTAATGCATAGATGCAGAGCTGATCCAGCATTATCAAGATTTTTCTAGTCACTCTTTCATTTTTCTTTCATTATTTCTACTAATAATCCCTCTCAGGTTAGATTGATGAGTGTTTTGTTCTTCATCTTTTAAGGATCCTCTGTGGGACAGAGAGGACTTTTTAAGCTTTTTCCTACTGAAATATATGAAATATGCTGATTTAAAATAATCATAGAATCATAGAATTGTTAAAGTTCGAAAGGACCTTAAGATCATCCAGTTCCAACCCCCCTGCCATGGGCAGGGACATCTCACATTAATCATGACAACCAAGGCTATGTCCAACCTGGCCTTGAACGTGTTCAGTGATGAATCATTCACAACTTCCCCTGTTTAAGTTTGAGCCCATTACCCCTTGTTCTATCACTACAGTCCCTAACGAAGAGTCCCTCCCCAGCATCCCTATAGGCCCCCTTCAGATATTGGAAGGCTGCTATGAGGTCTCTACGCAGCCTTCTCTTCTCCAGGCTGAACAGCCCCAACTTTCCAATCCTCTCTTCATACAGCAGGTGCTCCAGTCCCATGATCATCCTCATGGCCCTCTTCTGGACTTGTTCGATCAGTTCCATGTCCTTCTTGTGTTGAGGACACCAGAACTGCACACAATTAGATAACATTATGATATCTATTCTGCTTTCTGCTGTCTCTTGTTATGCTTTATTGGTCTTCAAATTGGTCTATGTTATGCTTTATTGGTCTTCAAATATGCTTCTTCCTTCTACTGAATACTTGTATCTGAGTTTATTTTTTTCTCAGACACATTAACTTGCAGTTTCAAAGGTTGAATTAATCCCTTTGGGTTACCTGCAGAAATTTTAGAATTGAAAACTATCTATCTTGTCAACTTGTGACATACTGATGTCTGTCATGCCTTCAGTTTTGTACTGGTTTAGAATGTAACTTGTTTATATTTAGCTTTTTGTGGTAGTTTAAGTCCAGCCTGTCACTCAGAAACACGCAGACATCCTCTCACTCCTCCCCCACCCCTTTCTCCTCCCTATTCCCAGAGGGATGGGGAATAGAATTGAAAGAATGTAACTCCAATGGGTTGAGATAAGAACAATCCAGTGATTAAAGTGTAACACAAACCACTACTGCTACCACCAATAATAATAACGATAAAGGAAATAACAAAGGAAGAGAATACAACCACTCACCACACACCAACCAATACCCAGCCCTACATGAGCAGTGATCTAGCCCTTCTGGGTAACTGCAGACAGTCTATATAGTGGGCATGATGTGCTATGATATGGAATACTTCTTTGGTTAGTTTAGATCAGGTGTCCTGTCTCTACCTCCTCATGGCTTCCCCTCCTCCCTGGCAGAGCATGAGACTCAGAAAGTCCTTGGTCAGAATAAACATTACTGGGCAGCAACTAAAACCATTGGTGTTATCAGCGCTGTTCCCAGGCCAAAAGTCAAAAACACAGCACTGCACCAGCTACTAAGAAGGAAAAAAATAACTGCTACTGCTGAACCCAGGACACTGTTCATCCACACCATTAATTAAAATAATAATTTACATCAAAATATACAGAGGATGCTAAAAGAACACCAAAATCAGAGAGCATTTGCCTTCTTCAATGATGCTGTTAGTAATCATGCCTTTCATTTTTCAGAGTCTCCACTTGTGAGTTTCTTAAGATTTTCTTTTGGTAAAACTAAAGCACACAATAGTGAAATTACCAAAGGTGTTGATCAAGGGCATTTATCTAGGTTTGAGACACAAAATCAGAATGTCTGCCTCAGTTTCAGTTGTGGTGAACTTTTGCTTTATAGCCTTAAAATAATTACTGAAACAAGTATGGAAAAGAGAATAGAAGAAAAGCGCTAGAGAGAAGGGTTACCCCTAGGTTCACCCTGCATTATAAATTTCAGCTACAGTTTTTCAGCCCATTATAGACTATACACAGGTTGACATTCTCATCTTGGACTAATCCCTGTTGTACATCAAGGTCTTGTTGTCCAAACAATTATTTCTTCATATCTGTAAGGGCTCCCATCTGCAGTGAATAGCAGAATCTCATCCCAGACTAACCCTGGGAGGTTATCTCCAAGGACAACTGTAATGGTTGGGATGAGAAGGTTTCTTAGAGGTCATACTGGCAGTGCTTGTGTCAGTGTTTCTTCATTCTTCCATGCAGATCTTATACCCTTCTGCTACATCCTCTGTATAAACCTTACAGCTTCTGCGCCACACTGTAAGAGCACAGCTAACTGCAGCCTGTGGGAAATTTCTCATTTTCTTGGGTATGTTATGAATAGAATATACGGAATCCTAATCAGGTTTGTAAAATAAACCTAGTCCAAAGATACCCACATAGAACACAGAGAACTCATAACCACTTAGGGCTATAAGCTTTGAGGTATCTCATGCCTCACAGCTAAATTTAAAGTAGAGGCTGGGAAGGGATTAATTTCATGAAAAGAATCTGTGGTCACTTAAAGAGCTAAGACAGTGGGGTTTGTATTGAAGGAGTATTAAGTATCCCCTGACTTAGAAAGAGGAATCCTGGAATAAATTCATATGAAAAGAATCATTCTCCTATAGTAGAAATGAAAAAGTAGGCAAATTTTGCAGAAATGATTAAGTAGACAAATGTGTGACCATCAAGAGACCTCCAGACAAGTCAGTCCATAGGTCTATAAGATAAAAAGCATGTCAAGAATTGCTCTAGGTGCTCATCGTGGAGGTCCAGAGAAGTCACTGTCAGGAGAGCTAGCAAGAGCAGAATGGTCCAGCAGACTGAGGAGCAGGAGCAGCCTAGTTGAAGGAACTCATGCTGTAACTGACTGCAAGATTGGTGTCTGTCATAGAGGTGTTGTATGGACTAATCTGTCAAGAGGAGAAAAGCTCTACAGATGGCAACTCAGAGTCCTGCAATACTCTAATTGCAATAATAATAGGCAGTGATAATGGGTAATTACAATTAATAATTAGTAGATATGGGGTAAGAAGTAACCAGGGTAGCTAGTTCTGCATGGGAGGGTAGAACACAACCCAAGGACATGGAGGCATAACTTTTTACATAACAGTGAGTGATTAGGTGGTGGTTAGCAATAAGTGATATGTACACCTTATCAAGAAGGAAGTATAAACAATTTATTTCAACAGACAAAAAAATTCATAAAAGAGGGTTAGTTTTGGTTGGTTTGTTTTTTTTTTTTTTTTAGTAATACAGTGTTGCAGAGACAAAGCTGTCTGAATAGCCTTCAGAATAGCTTAGCAATACGTTCATTGTCTTTCCTCTATTTTTCTACATAATATCTCCTTAAAGAAATATTTTTAGTTAAACTTTCTCATTTGGGCTCAGTTACAATCCCTAGCTTGAGCCATCTGCTATTTACTTACCTGCTGTTATTGATGAAAGTGACCCCAGAAGTAACATCTGAAGACTCTTAAACTTTGGGGCATGGGGCATATGGCATAGGAACCTGACTTTTGCATCAGTAAGCAATCACTACTGGTATCTTCTATAGGCTATTTATTGCCCAAATGCCTTGTATTTGTATATATATATACTTAAGTACATGAATACTTCCTTTAAAAAGAGTCTTACTGTCCACCATATTCCCTTAAGGCACTCTCTTTCCTATTTGTCATCACTTTGACCTCGTAGACATCTATGTCTTTAAGAACCCAGGACTCTTCAAACTATTTTACATGAATATGTAGTAATATGGAATTTTAAAATTAGTTTCAGCCTTAACTCTGAAATTACTTGTTTTTGCCAAGATGCATAAAAGAATCCAAAGACAGATTTTATGATTTAATATTATAATTATATCAGAAATATTTTACTTTATTTGGCATGACTCTTCTTAAATGTTCCTATTTTAAAAACACATTTGAGCAATAGATTGAACCCAATAGCAATTTAAATCTTTGAGTTATCTATTTCAGGTAAAAATTAAAACACGTTATTATGTATCTACCAAATGGAGAGTAGTGCTTGAGGCATTTCAGCTTTTTGGAAAGTGGCACAAACAATATCTGGTTTGTAAGTGCCTTTTTTAATGGAGTGCTGAACAGTGTGTGTAGCTGTTAACATAAAGGCATATAAAGCATATGGAGAATTGTAGCAAAATATACATGCAAGTTCATAATAGGCATTTCTACAGGGATTGGTCTCAGAACTGGGAAATGGTACAAAAAACCCAGTATTTTTTCTATACCTTTTTTATTTTTTGTGGTTTGTTTTCCTTTTTTTCAGTCCCACTACTCTCTCCTATTTTTGAGATGGTTAACTGTCTCATGTAATCATATTGCAGTGTTATCATTTTGGGGGCTTCAGTGCTTAATCTCTTTTCTTGGCCGGATGAATTATCCTCTTGTCCCCTGCAGCCAACTATAGCAATTTCCAGTGAATGCACTAATGAGGGCAGAACTGGTTAAATGTAGGCTGCCCTCATGATAAACTTAGCCAACAAGCTGCCTGTCAGTACTGAGGGAGTTTTTCTAGGTTAGGCTTTTTTTCCAAAAGTAAAGGAGAATTTTCTGATCAGAGGTTTACATTCCTGCCAGGAATAGATATATGCATAGACAAGTTATGTGCAGCTCTGCTAAATGCACAGTTGGGTTCAGACATAGAATTGTGTCACTGATAGAGGGACTCAAATAGAAAAATCTGCTTCTGTAGTTGCCTGCTCTATCAACTTTATCCTGTTCTGGTGGCCAGTTTCCCTTTTTAAAAAGGATGCTACAATGCATAGTCTCAGCTTTTACAATGATACCCTTTAGTACTAGAGGAAATGTATATTGTAATGTCACAAAAATGTAAAATTAATATTCCATATTCTGCAGAGAAAGGATAAGAAATACTAGCTTAGTCAGACAGTACATTTCCTCTATGCTATGTGGTATAAATGTTTCTCTTTTCCCTCTTGTTTGGAAAATAAGTCTGGAAAAGCTAGACCAGAAATAACACTGTAAGTGTTACAATGGTAAGAACAAACAGGCTAAATTCTCTGGTAGGAAAAATAGACTACCTCTAAGGATATTGAAGTGTCTGTGGACCTACTTGGCTAATATTTGGTTATGCTCAGTATTGTAGCAAATAAAACCAGCCTAATTCTTTCGTGTAATGCTTGATCACATTTTTCATACATATGTGAATAAATTTTATTCCAATTAATGTTCCTGGATGGAAGAGGTTCTGTCACCATAAATAAAAAGTAATTATGGCAGAACTCTTTCCAGAAATATTCACACAAATATCTGAATAACCCTTTTTAATTTTTCCCATGATAGAACAACCATAAAGGATTACATGCATTTACACAGAACTTTTGTACAAAAATTATGCATTTCTGTGAAGCAGAAGTCAATCAATTGATCAATCGATCAATATTAGTTCAAAATATTGTATGAAAAACCACAGTGAATTTTCAAAAAAAACCACAACCCAAAATCTTTCACATAAGCTACTCAAATATCTGAATGTAGCACACTTATAAAAATGAGAGTTGTTCACAAGTAAATATAAGCAGCATATAGTATTGCATTAAATTCTTACTTGTCACAAATGTGCCTAAAACTCTCTATATAGTGTAGACAGGTGTAAAGACATAAATACATGCTAACATGCATAACATTATACGTGCTTTCAAATATCTGTTTACTGGGAGAGTTTTATAAGCATTCTCTAAATTCTTGGATGCTTATAAAAGTTCATGAGCTTTACTCATGGTGAACTGTTTTGTTCCCAGACTACTACAGATAATCTCTAAGAGAGTGATAGTTACCATGAGAAGCAGTAATACCCTACAGTAAAGCATGCCTAACATTTCACTGTAATGATGTGCTCAGTGCTCTCCTTCTTTATTGCTTAAGCTAAAATCTAAGACTGGTTAACAGCTTAAGGACCTCTAGTTTGGTGACTGTTGGATAGCTCCTTCTAGTGAGAAATGCAGTATGCAGGAACCTTCTGTATGACTCCTCGGAGTTTTACTCTCTAAAGGATCTATCTTCATACAAAAACCACATCCCCTTTTCTTGGCAGAAGCCATCCTTGATAAGCTACAACACAGTATTTTGCTTTGACTCTTGCTTATGAAGCAGCACATAACACTGGCAAGGCACTGACTTTTTTGACAAGTCCTTGCTAGTCATTTCTCAAGGATTGCAACATGAAAATTATATGAGAG
>JAOEHX010013415.1:0-15202 GCA_025448015.1 Bolborhynchus lineola
GTTTGTAGAGAATTATATTTCATGTTTTTTTGCTGTTTTTTTTTTTTTTTTTATATTTATGTTTCTATTACATACTTATTCACAGTTTCTTGAAGACAAGCGAGGAAGGTATGTTTGAATTAGTTCACAGATTCACTGCTGCACTGCAATTTCATAGGAATTTTAGTAAACATCTCAAGTAATTGGGTTTGTTTGAAAGCTTGCATGGAATGAAAAAAGAAATCAACTCATATCCCTGCAAAAATGAAAATATACAATTTTTTGCACTAAGTATGCTTGGTATACATAACAAATAAAGTATACATACATTTAGGTTTATTTCCATTTACTTTCTTAGAAATATATACATCATCAGTAGCATTACAAATAGTTTCCCTAGATGCTTAGGATAACCCAAAATAAAAATGCATACCAAAACATGGGTATTTTCCCTGAATCAGTGATTTTGACTGCTAAAATATTCAGCAATGTATTTAATTTAATCATGTATTTCCCATTTTTCTCACAGGAATGATTAAATTGGTATGTAAGTAAATTAAGAATGAAATTGGTGGCTTTCTCTATTTGTGAATTTTGAGAGAAAGGTTTAATTAATTTATTATGTTGTGGATATGCTGTAATCTGCTAGATGTATAAATTATAAAATAGGGAGCCCAGTATTTTGAAGGTGTGTTATGAAATGAAAAATGGCCATCTTTTTAAATTATGGGATGTAGTATCACAATGCCAGACTCTAATCTGCTACCAATTTATGTCAGCTTTCTGCATTCGAAAAGGACTCAAATTCTCTCTAAAAGTAGGAATCAGCTGAAGGTTTGTCTAGGCTTCATGAGCCCACTGCAATTAGGCTGCATGTGAATGTGTGCCATATGCATTTATTGCTCTTCTAAGCATGTGTTACTTTGATGTGTTAGGTTAGAAATCTAACTCTTTTTCTTGGGCAGCCTTCCTCCTGGGTCTTTATACTGCTTAGCAGTTGAGTCCAGACTTTGAAACACAGCCTAATTTAGAGGCGGATGCTGCAGCTGCTGCTGTCATTTCAGCTGATTTTTTTTTCCACTTTGATGTCAGCTTAGAGTCTCAGTCGCTGCATCGGTCCTACAGCCACAGCAATTCGCCTAACGGACTCCACATAAATTTTAGCGTGTCTCTTCACCTTTGGATCTAATTGGGGGAACTTGACTCATTCAGGATGCACTGTTGGTTTAGTGAAATGTTGAGTTCTCACAGAATATATCTTTCCTAATTTGGAGGAGACACTGAAACTGCTTTGAGTTGTTATGTTTAATGCCTGATTAAATACTGATGATACAAGAAGACTGATGCATTTTTAAGTTTTTTTGACAGAAGGAGGATGGGATGTCTTGCCAGTCCTGACCCATCCTTTGCATTAGCAGCTGTACACTACAAAGTGAGCTTTTTCCTCTGAAAGTTGCCCTGTTCCTTTTCAAGATCTTACATTAAGGGAATTTTTCTTGCATTTCCACAATAATTGTATGTGCAAAGACAGTCTACCTCAGTTCCTCTTGTACTTGGGCCATCCTTGGTTTTTCTTAATGCTCTGTCGTTCTGTGGCAGACATGAACTCAAGGAATGGAGGAGCCTTGATCCTTTCTGACACCTTTGCAGAACGATTTCTCTCAGTGAGGTACCCTTGCACAGGCCAAATCCTGCCTTCAGATGTGTGTGCATTTTCTCATTGATTTCAGTGAGGAGGAACTGAAATAGGAACATCTCAGCCTTCTGAGGCCCCTATTATTTGGCTTTTAATCTTCTTTAAGAATATAGACAAATAGTAGTTGCCTGACCCTTTTTAATAACTGAGGTCCTTGTGTGCTCTAGTATGTTGGCTACATTTTCTGTAGTATGGTGGTGTTCCATATTAATTAATTTAATATCAAACAATAGACATTAATTCTATATGTTTATTTTCTGGTTTTAGTCCTATTACAGATACTTCTGCTGTAGAAATTACATTTTATCAACAGTGTAATGACATGTAGAATATTAGTCTTTCCAGTACTTTCCTTACTAGTAACATATTTTGTCAAAACTAATTTTTGTCAAAACAACATTTTGGGTAGACTTTTTTTTTTTTTTTTGCCAGTAGTACATTTTACTTTAATTTTTTCAATAATGGGAGGGCGTCTTTTTCTAGATTAGATGCTATAAACAAATATGATAGACACAATGGGAGAGAATTTTAAAGGATTGAGAGATATAAAATTTAGTAAAGTGAAAATACTGAATATTTGGGTTCAGAAATTTCAACCATTCTTAATGAAAATAACAAGTGATACTAAGCAAAGGCAATAAATTCACAATGATTTTCAATAAAGTATAAGAAGCCAAGAAATCCTCAATCAAAACTATAGAAAACATGTTTCAGAAGTTGAAAAATGAAACAAAAAACCTTCACTGCAGGTCAAAAACCAATTTGGTCTGATTTAGTTTTAAAAATTAACTTATCCTTTTCAACTTCACAATCCGAAGACTATTCACACCAATGTCTGAGAGAAGAAGAATTGTCTATGATGCTTCTGGAAGAGCAGCTATATTATTAATTCCAATAAACTCTACAACAATGATGAGAAACTGAGCAGCTGATATGTACTGGAGCTGTAAATGGGTTATTGGAGGTCTGGACAAATTGTAAGTGTGATGGTAGGTACAATTTTCTCCCTATTGCACAGTCTGTTGTAACAAGGCAGATAAGGAATAAAAACATATGCAGATTGCTCAAGGTTTTTTTATTACACTTCACTTCAAAACAGCTGGTTGTTTCTGAGATACTCTGCTTTCATAAAAGACACCACAAAGAGGGAGGAAGGCTCCAGCACAGGATGAGCACTGTGAATTTGGAGGTGCGTCAAATGATGCTTTCCTCAACAGCCTGTCTTGAGGAGGGGGTATAGTAATATCATACTGTGGCATACCCAGACGATTGACCGAGACAGAAAATCAGGAAAAAGCATTCCTGTGCTGCTGCTGAAGCTTCGGCTCTAAGCAGACACACAAGACATGCTAGGAAGCAGTGGCCTTTTTTGCAGTATCGGGTGGTCAGGAACATGTGATATGCAGAGATTGTGTGCCACTGAGTAACAGAGGCAGAGGTATTGTCCAGAGCAGAAAACCGTCATTGCAGTACTGATGCTAGCTCCAGAAAAACTAAGCAAAAAACCACCAGTGATGCATGACAAATAAAATTTGTTAGAAAAATGACAATTGGATTGTGTTTCTTCAGAATCTGCTGTTTCATTGTCAATGAAATAACTTACAATAAATCTCGTTTAAACATTTTTAGAATGTAATTACTTCTGGTTTAAAAATGCACATGATGATTAAGATTAAGTATACAAACAATGAGTAGGAGTCAAGACAAATTATATTGCTAGGAACAAATCCAAATGTTCATGTTCTGAAATTCTATAGGTATTGAAAAGCCTATGTCCTGTTCTGCTGCATCTCAGGGAAAATTGTCTGCATTTCCTGAATCTGGAACATAAAAAACACCAGGAATTGGTCATGGCAAAGTGTGGAATAATTTTCATTCTTGATGATGTCCCAGAAGTCACCTGGAGCCTTCAGAGATCAGCCCTAATGAGAAAGAATATGACCTTATCATAACAGGGCTTCACAACAGTCAAAATATAGCCTGACCTTCAACAGTAAAGCATGTCCCTTAGGCTAAATCCTAACAAGTCTTGTCTTCAAACCAAGGCAAAAGGCCAAAAATGCTTATCCAGGGAGCAGCAATAGAGTGGGAAAATGAGAGGATCTTTTTTGGTTGGCAAATATCATACCTAACCTCTGTGTTCTTGCTGTGCCAAGCCATCTAATCTCCAGGAAGCAGTCCTTTTTAATCGGCCAAGTGGCAAGCTGGCTCAGTACCTGTCAAGACTAGTATTCACTGCCAGGCATTTGGATTAAGGTTTATATGTGCAAGATGACACACCTCTCTCCTAAAGCAGGACTGATTTTAGTGAGTCACAGCCAATAGCCTGATGTTACATGACCCTTGGGACCCATCTTGCAGCTCACTGAGCACAGGTGTAGCAGTTTTTTGGTTTCCCAGTCTGTGGGAGTATTGAAGGATGCAGAAAAAATCTGGTCTAGATAATAAACAACAATGAAAGGAGATATAACTAATACTACAGCAGCCAACATCAAACAACAAATTAAAAAAATCAATTTCTTGTAATAGTAGAAACTTATAATCTTTTTTTTTTTTTTTTTTTTTTTACATTTGCTTAGCAGATGCCTGTCTTTTTTTAGATTTTTGATCTTTTTTTGATGGTCAGTTTTTGAAGAACTTTTTGATAGTATAAAAAGTCCTTAGCAGCATTTGGAAGGTTGTAGTAGGAAGGAAAAATTTTTGTTCTGAAAGACACTGAGGACAGAAAAGTTGCCTGGAACTTACTGCAGATAGACACTGTTTCTATCTGAAGAATCTTTCTTTAGCTCTGGCCTTTTTTTTTTTTTTAATATTCAGGTATTTATTTAATCTTTCTGTTTTATTAGAAAGAGTGGGTTTTTTTTTTGATGGATTCACCAAAAATACATGAAAAAACATTAATCTGTGGAAGAAGAAAAGAAAAGCAGATTTTTTTTTTTTAAGGAATTAGTTCTTTTCCAAAAAAATCCTAAATGCATTAAAATGGGTGTATATTTTGCAAACATATTAAAGTATATAATATTTTTTTCTCAATATTGAGAGGTAATGAGTAATATTTCTCCCTTGAGAAATATCTCTCCCTACAGAGATAAGAGAGCATCCCTATGTAAATAATAAAAGGTTTGCTTTGTCTTTACATGGGTCAGAATGAGCCACAGAGTCTTTAGTTCTCATTTGCCTTCATTTGCTTTTTACTAAGGTCTCCTTCAGTGTGGTTAATAACCAGCAAGATCATCAGTCACTTCAAAGTGCTTTTGCATTCCATAGTTTGTTTTTTCTGCAGTGAGCAAATGGAGAGATGATCTGGTAGAAATCAGTTACATTATGACTCATCTTTTATGTGACCTCCTTAAGAGGCCTTTGGGTAGCACATGGGCTTTCCATACAATTATATGTAACAGTTGGCTAGCAAAATATCCTTTCCTGCATCATTCCTTGGCAATACTGAAGAGTCATTAAAAGCTTTTATTTGAGACCCAGAGAAGTGGAATTTTCCCTGATCAATGCTTTCTTTTTCATTTGGGTTAAAGACAGGTCACTTTGCATCTAGACTGATGTCTTCATGAAGAATAGTTGAAGTGACTTCAGATATGGTCTGTATATGAAGCTTTTGCTTTCTTCTGTCAATCAGAAAAGGTCTGAATCATAAAATTAAGGTCAGACAGCTAAAAGGTGTGGAACTTCTTCCTCCTTGATGTTACACATTACATCTGCTTTTACTGACCAAAAAACTACACAGCTATTGTATTTCACTGGTGACAATTTGCAATCCCTTAAGCTAATATGCATTAAGACTGTGCATGTTAGGGTTATTAAACAAGAAGCCAGCCCATTGAAATGAACCCAAAGTACCCTAATCCTGGTAGGCAGAATTACCAACATATTCCCTGAAAAGTGCAATTTCTTCTCAAAGATAAGATTGACTTTGGTCAATGAGCATAGACATGTTTGTTTATTAATAAGTATAAAGAGTACTCCCTTGTTCCCTCAAAAGGAAGACAATTTTTTTTTTCTACTCAGACTTACAAGATGCTAGACTTTCTTGAAAGTACAGACAACATTTCCTTGTCAATCTGACAAGATGCTGTGTCCAACACTTCTTGTGTATTCTCTTCTGTTCCCACCTCTTCCGTGAAGCACTAGTGGTGGTCTTGCTGCATGTTTCACAGATGTTTCTTCCACTCAGCTCCTTGGTTGTTTTTCAAGTGGCTTCTTACAGCAAATGTTTCCATGTGTGTATGCTCCTTGTTTCTGCTGACACCTTTTCTTTCTATAAAAACAATCTGCTGCTGTCTTTCAGATCTAGATAGAGACCATCCCATACCACAGATGCTGCATTTTTTTAGATTTTTTGGCATTGGTACACATGGTCAGCAGGCAATGCCTCCCGCCTGTCTGTTCCTCATGACTAACAATGTTGATGTTTTGTTCTTTCAATCTTATTTCCCTCTGTTACCCTATACGCTCTTTTTTTATTTTTATATATTTTTTTTTCTTTTTCCTGTTGCTCTCTGTTTTCTTTGTACTAGAGGCCCATATGGGATCTCTTCATCTCTCACTACAGCTTGGAAGAAGAAAACCTCACACATTAACTGTTTTACCCCAGTAACCACAGGCAACTTGTATGCCAACTTTTGCTTGTGCTCAGGAACTGAAAAAAAATTCAGCTTTACATTTGCTTTATACACACACACAAGCAAAATTAAATTCACTTTCTACAGCTGCTTACAGTACTGGTTACTGACTGACTCTGAAGAGACATGCAGAGATCAGACGGTACCATTGAGTTGATTGCCTTTTTAGTTTGCATGTAATAAAAGTTAAGCTAAGATTGTCTAGACATTTCCATTCTGAAAGGTATTCTCATTTGCCTGCAAAAATCTTTGCAACCAAAATTTTTCATATCCACTTATGACTGTGGCCACCAAAAGGTGACTGTGATCCAGCTTGCTTCGGCAAATTTTTGATATGAAAAGACAAAACATCTTACTTTCTTATAATTGCATTATTTGGGACCAAAGGTATTTGAAATTGCCATAGTAAAACTGAAGAATTCTGTTCAGTGTTTTGCTGAATAAACTCAAGACCTTGAAGAAAAAAAAAAAGTATGAAAAATAGTACATACTACTGTATTCATTATTATCTATATATACACATTTGTGCATATGTACATGTACACACACACATTGATATAGATATCAATGCTGGTTTATGAGTATGGCAGCAATCACCTAGACAATTCCTTTTTCAATTTTAACGTCCTTTTATCTTTTAGTATGCAATAATATTTTAATGTTTCCCCCCATATATTAGTGCATCATATAGGCAGAACTTAATCAAAATTAGTACTAGAAAATACTATGCTCTTTCATTCTACAAAAGAATTAAAACGTGTTATCCACTTAGCTTTTCTTTATTTTCATAAAAATATCTGGGATATTCTGAGAGAAAACAGAGATCTTTGTCACTTGAAGTAAATTTAGGTTTGGAAGTAAATCAGTGATGGTCACTGACAGTCTTACCTGTAAAAGTAGGTCAACTTTTATTCTTTTCAGGTATATGTATCTCCACAGAGATGCATGAATGCTGCCAGCTGCATTAACAAATTTACATTTCTCACCCCTCTTATTCTCAGACATACGGACTAAAAAGGGCTAACAGCAGGAACAAATCATGTGATCTGATATTAATACAGTGTATCTTTATGATGTAGTATTATTTAGGATTCATGTATAACTTCTCAGCTACAACAGTATGCATGAATGCTGAGTAGCCGTGGACTACAGCTGACAGAACTTTTAGAATGGCATAGAAGATGCAGGAATTGTAGTGTCTTAGCTTGAAGTTTAGGGAAGTCTAAATGTTGCAGAATGTTTAGATAGCTATGTGGGAAACCCATAGCTTTAAAAAATTATGAGGAAAAATATATTTTTTTAATTGAGGACAGTGAGTGACACATTGTTGGTGGATGAATTAACACTTTCATTGCTCCCTTCCCTCTTTCAAGTCTAGCATGGATGTTTCTTACATTATGCTGGCAACATGTCCAGGTGTGGGGAAAACACAGCCTCAGATCTTTTTCTTTTATTTTCTGATTCTGCTTTTGTCAATGCTGGGCCATGATTTCAGTGGATAGAAGACCAATGAGTCAGTCCTGGGTGCTCTTTCAGTGCCCTGACTAATATATTCATTATCTTACATACGTCACTCCACATTAGGCTTAGATCTTCATTTGTCTAGAATTTTTTGAAAATATTCAAAACAGCAGCTTCCAACTTTTGGATTTGAATGATGTCCCTCTCTATTCTAAAACTGTTTAGACTAAAATTGTGAGATTTTTCTTACACCTAGTTTTATTATGTATGAGTTAAGACATAGAGCTCTATACGTTTATCCTCACATTAACTGCTATTATCTCCATGATTATGATAGCTTTTAGGAACCTTTTAAAGAAACCACTTACAAAAAGCTCTGTAGAAATGTCATACAACAAACAAGCAGCCTCATCTGGCAAGAGCCCAGTAGTGAAATGCTGTCCAGCTTGAAGCTAGCTGTAAAACCTTGACTGATTTCTCCAGGCACAGTATTTCCTTTTAGGTGATGAGCACAGTGAGACAGGTGAGTAATGCAAGGGATGTATGTGCTTTCAGAAGAGTGGAATAACAACTAAAATAAACAGTTTCAGCAAAGTAAAAAATAGCAATGAAAAAAACCAGGGGTTCAGCAATATTAACAGAACAAGCAACATATTATTTGCCTAGCCAAAAATGTTTGCATCAATATATACAATATGTAAATGGGAATCTACAAGTCCTAGGCAAACATTTGCAGCTGTGGAGAGCGTTAAGATTTGTGGTTTATTTTGTGGGATGAGAGAACAATGTGCAGAGAATAAAAACAACTGAGTTTTAAGAAGTGCCTTGGCAGCATTCAAGCATTAGTAGCTGTCATCATCATAATAAGGTAGAGGAAAACATTTTTTTTTAATTTTCTATTTTTTTTTTAAAGTATGAATTATCATTATATAAATGCATATTTTTCTACTAGCATCTTTCATATCACAACATAGGTGTTTGTATTGTTATGGGTAATATAGTTTTACTAATAACCTTTCCAAGTGCAAGATTCTGCCTGATTCAGTTAAACAGACTTTTTTTGTACATTTGATTAGACACCAACACTCATCATTCCGTCTCTGAGCCATGTACCTGATTACACATAGGTATATGCAAAATGCTATATGAAAGCAGTTTGGCTTGGATTGCATTGTGGCTGTAACCAAAGTGGGTTTAGAGATAATGAGCTTGCATCCCTGAATACTTAGGATTGCAGTCTACTCTCTAAACTGATGATGCAGCAGCTGCATAATGCAACAATGTAATTTATTCATGTAATATGTACAATATTGCTGTAATAAAAAGCCCATTGGCGGTTCGTCTATTCCTCTCTATGAGCGTCCTGTTATTAGTAGCTCTGTCAGTCTTTCAGCATCTTCAAATTCTGTCTATTTACAAATTTCAAGCCACAATATTTTAAAAAGATAAAACCCAAATAGTTTTATACAATGTGAATTGTGAATCTGCTCATGCTGAATTGAAGGCTGAGGCTTTTTTGAACAGCGCAATATATAAATAAATCAGAAAAAAAAAATGTAAAAGACACCATAGTTCGTGAACATTTTTTTGTCACAAATTCATGTAATGATGTAAATTTGATTTCCAAAACAAGTGAAGATGAAACAATGAAAAAAACAACTATTCTATGTTTTCATGAGAAAAGCTGGAAGTCCACTGATCTTGGCAGTTTTCATTCAGTAGTGTTTATCATATGAGTGTTTATATTAAATGTAGATTTCTCTGAAGTAAATTTTTATAGTAGCATATTATCTTTCAACAAGAGCTACATGTAAAGACAGTGATGAAGAGCATTACAACAGAATGCTTGGAAATTAATCTGCCAGTTTAACACAGTAACCAACATGCACACCGAAACACTGATGTGAATTGAAAATAAAATAACCACGCTTGACAGATATAATAGTTTAAGTGATTTCAAATTAACCACATCCCACTGACCGCAAGTGAAGAATGTGTTCATTCTCCTGCAATGAAACATGCTCTAGGGACTCATTATACAGAGTGGAGTAAGTAAAACCAGAGTGGAGTAATTGATGCTGAGGAGGAAGGAAGAGTGACAGCTATTTAATGATTCTTAAACTTATACATAAAGATATCACAAACACTTAATATATTATTTTTCTCTCTCCAATCTAGAAATATTATAGGCTTAAATCTGTATTGTGCAGTAATTGTAACACTTGATATAGCTGTTAGGAACAATAAATCATGACAAAGATGCATCAGGCAGTACATGAAAAGAGTGAATAACAAACTACTCTGCTAATATGTGCATCCATTGTGGGAGCTGTATTTCAGTAGAACAGGTGAGACAGAGTCAGGGCATATCTATTGTCCTAATTCCTCTGCCTATAATTGCTTTTCAAATGGTAAGGATTTTAGTTTGAACATTATGAAATCTATATTTATGTGATTTGATCCCTTCTTTTCACATACACTGAGGTCTTTAATTGCAGACAATCTATACGATAGAAGATACACATGAATGCAGTGATCCCTTATCCTTTTCTTTTTCACAAGGAAGAAGAGTAGTTGCATATTCTATGTGTCATCTTAATGCTCTATAGTAATTTTTGTTTAACTCTCTAATATTCTGTATCTATGAGTAATGTCTCACAAGCAACACTATGCTCACAAGCCAGAAGGTAAGAATACCTGGTTATTACATACACAGTTAGCTGGAGATTAATGTTCATCAGTAGTAATACTAATAGTACTGCTGCTGGTGATAAAAGATGCAGCATCTTCTACAAAGCCAACAAATAGAGAAACACATTGAAATATCCATATAGAAGATCTTCCTGGATCTTCTATATGTTCTAACTGGAATTATGTTATGTTATGTTTTTATATATACTAGGATGTGATTTACCAGAAAGTGATTTGCAGTGCACATAACAAGGATGGGGAGTCTAGGAGGAGCCGTAACACAATCATTGCAAAATTTTTGGCTTATTTGACTTTGTTACCAATGGGGTCATAGACAAACCGTAAAACTTTTTCATTAATATGCAATTGCCATTTACCAACTCTACTTTTTAAAGTTATTTTGGCCACATTGGCTATGTGCTTTAGAAGGCAATCTTTTCAGCAAATATCATGTTTACAAAGATGGTCATTATGTGGTATCTTGTCTTTGATGACAGAAAGAAAGTGAATGGTGTGGGAACCACTAAGAAAAGTTTCATTAGTATGCACAGTAGTTGTCCTAACTGATCCCTAAATGAGGAACAAGAAAGTGTACTGTGGGCTTGTGGTGTGCCTGGCTGTGGTGCTCACACACAGCCTACTGAGGCCTCCCAGTCTCTGGACATTTGAGAATGGAGCAGGATTGGTCTGCAGGAGGATCTGTCTGTGCAATTGCACTGTCAGGACTGTATAAAGGCACTCACATGTACGGGCTGGGTTTCTGGGTTTTGATTCAACAGGCAACTAACTTGTGCTGGTACCTCCAAAGTTGAGTGCAGGTTGCTAGATCCAGTTCTGACAAAGTCCTATTCCTTTCCTGGTCACAATGGGGGTGATAATGGTTAGGAATGGAGAGGTGCAGAAACCTGCCTCACACTGACTCCAGAGACCCTTGAGTGTTTTGAGATCTACCTAAGAAAGACAATAATCAAGAGGTATTGCAGCAGGACATGGATTCCAGCTGATTAAGGCTTTCATTTTTCCATTGCTTGAGCATCGCATGCTTGCTTGTTAGGTTATTTCATCATCCAAAGATAGCATCACCATAATGTTATACCCACTCTACATTGAATTTAACTTTTATTCAGTGACTCATTCAGGGAGAATAGGACCAATCATTTTAGGCATTATCTATTCAGGAATATAAACAAGTGAAATAATCTAGTGGAATGCAATTTAAGATGGGAAATGTATACCTTCTCTAACTCGGATGAGTTGCCTAAATGGATTAAACAATCATTGTAGAAGGACTGAGTCTCTCAGTCCCCCACTGGCCCTTTGTTTCCCTCCCATGTTCCTAGTCAGCAAAGTTAGGACAGAAATGCTCCTTTTGAAAGAATCAGTTGTTGTGGTGCGTGTCTGCAAGTCGGAGATCTCTCATGGGAATGCTTATGAGACCTGAGCATATACGTCCTGCTGTGAATTAACAAAGTAATAGCAGTTGGAAGATTGAATCTTCATCAAGAACTTATTATTAACAAGGACTTAGAGCTCTCTTGGCTACCAAAAATAAAATAAAAAGAAAAAGAAACAAGAAAAAGAAAGAGAAGAATAAAAAGAAAGTTGTGTACATGTGAGAATTGCTCTTGTTCCTGAAGTGTTCAGAATAGATTAAATTTACACTGGATAATGGTTTCTTCTGCTGCCTCCTGACTGTGATCTGCAAGTTTCTTGCCTTAAATCTTTTTTATGACTTGTTTCAGCATACTAAGAGAGAACACAAACATGTATTTAAGCATATTCCTAATGGTGATGAACTTATGCTGAGGTATTAATAATCAATTTTGTGTTGAAGTAGCTCTGCTAAGTGTCGCAACGAGGGGACTTTTGTCTACTTTTAGGAATCACAATGATTGTTTTCTGATTAAAGAAATATGTCATAAACAAGCAAAATAATTTAACAAGATGCAAATAATCCTCCTAAGTATCATTTAATGCAGGTTGAATGCTGAGCAAGTTGTGGAAAGGTTAAGCTGAAGGTAGACACAGCCGTGACTGCTCAGCAAGGAAAGATTTTCATAAAAGTAACTTCAAATTAATCAAAAAGAAGAAATCTGGGAGCAAACTCAGTTGGTACTATTAAATCTCTTTACTTAAAACCTCAGTACCAGGCGAAAGGTTCTGGTCTTTGTCAGCCTCCAGCCCTACTTAGAAGCTTTTTTTTCAGAAGAATCAGGAAGGGAAAATGAAGCCAGAATTAATGGATTGTATAACCCTTACTAGTACCCATGTCTGTGAAATACAGCTTCTCATGTATATTTTCAACCCTTCATAAAGTCTATTTGTTCAGCAATTATTTTATTATCCAGCCACATGCCTAGCTGTGACAGGGAGGTGAGAACACAGATGCTACAGCTGCCAGAGGGTCTATGAGCAAATTTCTTCGTTATACACCAAGGACACACACATCTTCTCTACATGTGACCCAATCCTGAACAACTCTGCAGAAGACCCAATACATTTGGACATGAATTTGGACATGAATGCACACTGCAAACAAATCAGTCTCTTATAACAGCATATTATAGAAGCACCATCTGTGCTAGTGTCTGCAGGTGAAATAAATGCAGTTTTCAAATTACAACCCCCCCGAACGCCATACAACAAACCACAACAAAAAACCCTCCTTAGGATTAAGGCTTTGCTCCTGTTCACTCTCATCATTTTCTTGTTCCACCAGTGATGCACACCTTTAGGCCAAACATGAGTTGTGATAGGCTGTCATATGGTTCGGGTATTATAGATGAAATCCTTCCAGAAGCGACATCTGGCTCGTTTTGTAAGCTCTGCAGTCATTTGTAGTGATGGGGTTACATGTGCCCTAGGCTTTTTCATATGGTTTGGCTGCTTTTCTCCAGTTTTTTCTTTTTCTTTTTTTTTTTTTTTTTTATTGTTATTATTAGTTCTTGATTGTGAGGAATTAGTACTCTGCAATATACGCTTAGCTCACCAGCAATTTGCATGTTTAAATAAAAAGACCTCTAATTAAGGCATTTTGAAACCTGACCACAAACATGTTCTCGTTAGATGCATTATCTTAACTCTAAAACTACTTATTTCTCTTCAGTGGTTTGCTTCACAGCAAGGTGTTGCCTGGTTGCTTAGAAGTTAGTGGTGGAAATGACCTCCTTGGCTATCTTACTAGTCTGTACCTGTAATGAAGGGAAATTTTCAGAAGACTATAGAGGCGGTCAACATATTCCTAAGAGTTTTATCTGATCTGGTTTGAAATTATGTATGTTTTAACCACTGCCTTAATAAATCCAATTTAGCATCTCTTTTAAAACAATACCTATATTTCTCAATTTTCCTTTCCCCTCTCTCATCTTGTCATGATTATTAATCTTATTTTTGAAAAATCACATTCAATCCTTAAAGTAAATAAGGTAAATTCCAAACATTATTGAATGCATTAAAACAAATGCTTAACTACTGTAAGTCTGTTCCATTTTTACTTTGGAACCTAGTGTTATAAATGGACTTGATTACCTTATTGAAATCGCTATTTTAGAATTTAGATACCTATTGTGCCTCATTTTGATATCAGTGCTTATTAATACAATTATTAATACAGTAGCTCATTGTATTAATAGTCCAAATAGTTTACAGTCACTTTTACTAAAAATGAAAATAAAAATGCAGGGTATATCATGAAGTTTGTGATCCATGATAAAACACAATTATTCCTAGGAGCTTGTTTTAAATATTATTTTCAAAGTTTACAGTTAATCAGTGCAAAAGTGGAATAAAGGACGGCAAGATATAAATACGTACTGGTCCCCAGAGAAATAATCCCATATTGCATAAATATGCTTATATACCAGTCTTCAAATTCTTAATATATCCTTCACTGCATCTTTTCCCTTCATTTGTGCTTATTTTGTGCTCCCAAAAAAAGTTGTTCACATATAAATTAGGCTGTTCTTGAATAAACAAGAATTGCCACTAATGGCATACTTCTTGTCCTTCTTTCTTCTGTCATTAATATTAGGTGACAAGAAGACTATAATGAAATTAGCTGACATACAGCACAAAATAGGGTGTCAACATGAAGTGAAACTTTAAGGTATAAAAACCTCTCATCACATCACATTTGTTCACAAAAGCTATTTATTTTTGAACACTAGTGAAAGGAGAAAAAATGACATTTCATACTTTGGAGGGAAGGAATGCCATCCAGAGGGACCTTGACATGCTTGTGAGGTGGGCTGATGCCAACTTGATCAAGTTTAACCATGACAAGTGCAAGGTCCTACACCTGGGTCAGAGCAATCCCAGGTGCAGCTACAGGGTGGGCAGAGAAGAGATTCAGAGCAGTCCTGCGGAGAAGGACTTGGGGGTGGTGGTTAATGGAAAAATGAACATGAGCCGGCAGTGTGCACTCGCAGCCAAGAAAGCCAACCGTATCCTGGGCTGCATGAAAAGGAGCGTGACCAGCAGGTCAAAAGAGGTGATCCTGCCCCTCTCCTCTGCTCTTGTGAGACCTCACTTGGAGTATTGTGTGCAGTTCTGGTGGCCTCAACAGAAAAAGCACATGCAACAGTTGGAACAAATCCAGAGGAGGGCCACGAGGATGATCAGGGGACTGGATCACCTTCCATATGAAGATAGGCTGAGCAAGTTGTGGCTGTTCAGCCTGGAGAAGAGAAGGCTGCGTGGAAACCTCATAGCAGCCTTCCAATATCTGAAGGGGGCCTATAGG